>JAHWFP010075122.1:95559-183681 GCA_023313725.1 Lithobius niger
AGAGCCAGACGAAACGAACAGGACTACCGTTTTTATGGGACACAAAGGTCTATTTCTGCCACGTGCGCAAAATGCCTTTACGTTCGTTAAGGGGTATGAGGTAAGCGAAGTGCACAAAGGTTATCTAAAAATTAACAGGGCCTACACCTACAACATATTCAGTGTCAATCACCTGGGGTTTTCAGGTGGGAGCACGTTTCCTCATCAGAAAGCGAGAGCGCGGTTTCAAAGGTCAGAAAAGTCATTTTAGATTTATAGAGCACAAGCACACAACCTTCCAGGCCAAGTCCGCAAACGATTGTGAGGTTCGCTGACGATACGTGATGGGAAGTGAGCATAAATGCCACCTAGTGGTAAGCTAGTGAAACTTCTTAAAGTGAAAATTGAGGTTTTTGAGCATGGGGCATAAAGACAAACGATATTTAGCCGAAACTAAGGCCACTTAAAAAAAGAAAGTTGGTTCTTGGGCTTTTTTTTTAAGAAACTTGTGCGGGCAGGCAGACTTTTATTTTTTGGCCCCATTTCCTTTATATTTTAGAGAATTATATTTTATTTTGGATAAAATAAAGAACACTTCATAATTTTGCTTACTCGTGTGTCCATAACAAGAAGTTTAATTTTACATTTTCATGGACCTATAGACCATTTTTTTAAATCTTATAAATGCTATTTTTGTCGTGTCGTTTCTTTTTATTTCTAGTGATAAAATCGGTGTGGCAGGGTTTGAGAATCAACTTTTTTTTAATAGCCCAAAGGAAAGCATTTTCGAAAAAAAGTGAAAATCTTTTATTAAGCATCAAATCACTGCATGTTACATCTTTATCTCCCTTCAGTGCAGTTTTATTATTATGAAGACGATTCTACATAAACAATTTGTGACAGGAAACCTACTGAAGAACCATTTCACTGAATTAAAACAACAATTTGCTCATCATTACCTGGTATCGTTTCAGCAAGCACCAAACTCGAGAAAGAAAATTCTCAAACTTGCGATCATCTGTGCAGTTCCACCTGTAAAGCTGCTCCTATAAACAAAACGTATTTCAGCAAGACGGTAATTTTGAGCACTCACATCAAGACTATAAGACTGTTACGACGTGTCAAAGGTTAAATTATTTAAACGCACAGGAACAGCTTGAACGCCGTACGAAGTGAGAGAGCAAAAAAGCTCACCAAATTGAAGCTTTCATTATCTTCTAATCTTCATGAAGATGACGAAGTGCAATTAGTGTCGTCTAACCCTTTGAGGAGTGAGTTAAAAATAAAATTGCCGTCGCCCATGAAGTGACTTTTTGTTCATCGCTCATGTAGTGAGGCACTTAATGATACATGTATTCTTGTGAAAAATATTGGACACGATGATTTTAAATTTGCTGCTTGCACTCAACAAATTTTCATTAAGGTGCGCAGAAAAAATAAGATAAATGGCTTTAATAGTTTTCGGGAACCATTTTTTTTTATTTACAGGCGGTAATCAACTATAATTAAAAACGCGTCCGAAAGTTAAGAGTTAGTTACGCTACTAAGCGTTGTTCCCATCTGATAAGCGATGGTGTGAAGATTTATACTCCTTTTCCGTTTTAGTTTCGCATCGTAGCGGCTGTTTGTATTTTTTAATGTTGTGAAACTTCATCTTTCCCGTGATTTCCAATGCCAAACTAAATACAAGCGCTCACGTGAAATCCATAGCGCGCAATGGCGACCATGCAGAAGTCGCGTGTCAGCAAATGAGTGCATGCCAAATCAGTCAGGTGGTGCCAACTGGTTAATGAGGGATCGCCATCTTCAACTGCTTCGGAAAGTCAGCAAGAAACAGCCAAAAACCTAAATTTTGGGGGAGGTTAAAATTGCTTTCTATTGTCTTAAGAAAATTTATACTACCTGTAAATTTAATTGCATTCAGTTCCTGACTGCTCTATAAGACTTGAGGTTTTTTCGCTCTCTAGATACGCCCAGTGCGCAACCCTACCGCGCATGCATCACCATGCGTGGCCCTCCTATAAAAGCAGACGGTTTTCCCATGGCAGCCATCTCTTTTCCTCTCGATATGTCACCATGATGGTGGCTCCAGAGGGGAGGTAGGGTGGGTATTTACAGGTAGTATAAATTTTTTTAAAACGATAAAAAACAATTTTCCCCCCCCCCCCCCCCAAAAAAAAATTTCGGTTTCTACTCGTCGGTCGAAAATGTCTACTACCTGTAAATTTAATTGCATTTACAGTTAGACATCATCAGTATAGGGGGCGGGCACCATCATGGCGAGTTACCCCGGGTTGCAGACTGGTTCCCCCCAAAAGTTTTAACCAAACTTCGCACTTTTATTGAAAATAACAGAAACAGGCAAATGGATCTCTTTCGTAGGATGTGGTGGCCCTGAAAAGGGCCGTTTGTTTAGAGATGGGGTCTTGCTTCCGTCTTCGGGAGGTCTTGATCCGAGGAAGGTCTTCTTGGGGTCTTCGTTTCCGTATTTTAGTGCTTAAGGGGGTTGGACGACACATCTGGCGGTCACGATGGGGCCCAGACGATGTAGTCCTTCTTCCTGTCATGTCATGTCTCTGAAGTAGTGACTAGTAAAGACAGTTTGGTTTCTCCATGATGTCGCTTGGAGGATTTCGGCGATGGAGATTTGGTTGTGAAAAGCCCATGAGGTTGAAAGTGCTGAAAGTTCGTGAGCAGTTGTTTTGATGTTGTTGTTGGTGCAGCTGATGTGTGCATCGTCATAAGCCCTGTTGATGACTGTCTTGATCCAGTTGGCGATCATTGCAGGTGAGGTTACGTTCGTCCCTTTGGTGAAGGGTAAGAAGAGTTGTGTGCGTGGCATTTGGCGTTCTTTGTCATAGATGTTTGTGAGGGCCGGGATATTGATGGGTTTGGACGGTTCACATGGTTTTTGAGTTTTGGCTCGAAAGTCAGGGCGGGGCCGAAGGTGAATGAACTTGCAATTGTCGAAAAAGAAGCAGTGAGCAGGGTCATTAGCTAGAGCTTGTATTTCGCTGCTCCGGAGGCTAGCTGCCAGTGATGAGAGGAAAACAGTTTTCCTTGCGAGATGGTTGATATGGCAGGTTTGGATAGGTTCATATAGATCCCTAGTCAGCGAGTTCAGTACCAGAGGTCCCATTTTGGAAAATTATGGTGGATTGATGGTCTTTCAATTTCGAAGGATTTTAGGAGGGATGAAACGCGGTAATCTTCGAGGAGATGTTTGTTTCCAGCGGCTTTGAAGACGGTGTTTAGGGCCGAATGGTAGACAAGAATGGTTGAACCTTTAAGTTTGTCCTTGAATAGATCAGTGAAGAAGACTAAGAGGTCTTGAATAGGGGGATGGATTGGATTAACCTTCTTCCGCTTACACCAATGAAACCATCTTTCCCAGTGGCTGTTGTAAAGTTTGTTGGTGGAGTCGCGGAGTGCTTTGCTGGCAATTCTGGTGGCTTGTTCTTCAAGAACTCCTGCCTCTTTGATGAGGTCGATGATAGTAGCCACCCGTGCAGATGTAACATTTTGGAGTTCGGGTAGAATTCGGTCCCTTTCTGCTGTGACAGTAGGTCGGGAATGTCAGGAAGTTTTCTTGGAAGATCCACAAGGAGGTTTAGGAGTTATGGGAACCACGGGGACGCTGGCCAATTGGGTGCAACGAGGAGAAAGAGGCCTTGAGTCTGTTCGATCTACGTGAGGATTATCGGAAGTAGCTTGAATGGAGGAAACAGGTAAGTATACAGGTTTTTCCAAGGGTAGGTCAGTGCACCCACGGCGCATGCTAGATCGTCCGGGACTGGGCTGATGAATTGGGGAAGTTTGGCATTGTGCCTCGTGGCGAACAGGTCGATCATTGGTTTGCCCCATATGTTGAAGACATATTCGCAAATTGATGTCTTGAGGGCCCATTCTCCTGAAGGTGGTTTCTTGCGGAAAAGCGCATCCGCTATTACGTTCCGGTTGCCAGGAATGTGAAGGGGTTGGAGAGTCGTATTGGTCTTTTGACAAGTTTGAAGCTGTTCGAGGTGATGCGATGAAGGGGTCGAGAGCGTGTTCCTCCTTCTTTCCGGATGTAGGCTGTGGCTGTGGTGTTGTCGGCTTGGATTTGTTGGTGACAAGGCGACGAAAGTGGTGGAGCGCGTTGAGAATTGCTTTCATCTCCAAGATGTTGATGTGATCTAAAGAGCCGGGAGGCCAGGTTCCGGACATCTCGTGGTCCTGAATGTGGGCTCCCCATCCTGTTAGTGATGCATCTGTTAGCAGGATGAGGTCTGGGGTTGGTTCGTGTAGAGGGACCGATTTGGCTAGGTAGGATGTGTTCATCCACCACTCCAAACATTCCCATGGGAAGTTTGAGTCCAGGGGTTTTATGATGTTGGTTGTTGGAGGGCAAGAGCCCCAAATGTCTATGCGAAAATGGTGAAAGGGGCGAGACATCCATCTTCCGTAGGGTAGAAGGTTGGCCATGGAATCTAGTTTTCCTATGAGGGAGTTCAGGGAGGGAAGTGAGTGGTGATTTGACTTGGCGATGGATTGACCGTGAACAAGAAGGTTGGTTTTCCGTTCGGTCGAGGGGGTTACAGTTCCCGTTACGAGGTTGAATTCCACGCCGAGGAAAATGAAGATCTGGGAAGGGGTGAGTCTTCACTTCTTCCAATTGATGCCGAGGCCCAGGCTGTGAAGAAGATTGATATGAACTTCAAGTTGTGAATGAGCTGCTGGTGATCTAGGTAGTTGAGAAGCCAATCGTCGAGAAAAGCATTTGCGGTGATCTGATGGCGGTGAAGGTGCCCCGAACGGGTTTCAGAATCAGGGTGAAGATCCTGGGTGCGGCATTTAGGCCAAAGGGAAGGGTTTGAAATTCGTATATTTTGTTGAGATACATGAAACGAAAGTAATGGAGAAAGGCCGGGTGTAAGGGGACGTGGAGGTAGGCGTCTTCTAGGTCGACGGAGATGGTCCATTCTTTGGGTTTGAATGAAAGGCGGATGGAGTCCAAGGTTTCCATCTTGAAGTGATCGTTGAGCATGTAATGGTTCAGAGGTTTTAGATTGAAAATCATTCTTTCGCTGCCAGATTTCTTTGGTCGGAGGAAAATTGAGCTGTAGAAGGGGCTTGGAGTGATCCGGACAGTGTCAGATTGCTTCCTTCTCGAGGAGTTTGGCTACTTTGGATTGTAGCCGCTCTACCTGTCACGTTAGGTGCTTTTCAGATAAGCACCGACATCTGGTGTTCTGGCGAATTCTTAACTAGTATCCAAGGTGACTGTTTTGACTTTTGCGGAATATACAGCACTGCAGTGTCTACTGCACGGTTAAGAGGGGAGCGTCCATGTCCTACCTAAGTTTTTATGATACTAATTATCTATGGTTCACTGCCACCACGATGGGTGTTTAATTGCAGGCTTGGAGTTAAATAAAAAAGGTTTTCAGTTATTTACTCATACAATTAAATCTACACGAAATCAGACTGTCGTTTAAAACAACGCTGGGTTTTTTAATAAGACATGTTTAACTTTACACTACATTTGAACACTATAGGTTACAAAAATATTCTTTGAAAGCTTTGAATTAAAGCACACGACGATTTACAATAAAATCGGATTTGAACAAGTTAAAAGTTCACACAAAAATAATACAATTTCTAATAGAAAAGTTGTTTGAGTCACCGGACTCTCTAAGTTACAGAATGCACCTTACATTTGTAAAATAGTCTAAGTTATGTTTCAAAAGCCACTGCTAAAGATCAAACTAACTCAAATGGTAAACCTGGTACACAACCCAAAAGACGTCTAAGCTCTACGATTAAACCATTTAGATTATTTAGAAGAACCTGTGTTCAACATAAATCAGAAATAAAAGCCGGTTTTTAGGAAGGGGACCTTAAACCCTTAAGTTATGGACGTTCTAGGCCAGAAATGCCGATGGCGGTTAACTATCCATAATCACTCTCAAAGTTAGAAGCTAAGTTTAAGTTTTAAGAACTATAAATATAGAAATAATGTCCAAAAGAATACTTTCAAAAAATTAAACTAGTTACCAACGAACTGCTACCTTGCCCGGCATGGCAACATTCGGACCCTGGGGAACATCTCCACTCCGACCGGCGTAGCAACCTCTAGCCTTTGAGATCAGTAAGCAATGTTGATGAATTCCCTCTGGAGCTGAGTTTTATACCAGCTGCTTGGCAGCCAGGGTAGAGTGAAAGCGCGGTCCTGTAGGAGAGCGACCGGGGGAGGGGGGGGGGGTGTAGAGGGACCTCTGGAGGAGGAGAAAGTGACTCAGACCGGCCAGGTTGTCACTACCGGAAGTAGGCATGACGGCGCGAACGGGCAGGGTAGCTTTGAGCTCTGACTGGTGGGGAAATTGAATACTGTAATCTGGTTGGAAGGGAATATTGCCAGTGAGGAGAACAAAGGGAATTGCCGACTTTTGTGGACTGGGAGGCCTTAGGAACTGAGTTTTGAACTCACTCACAACGTGAATAGGCCTAAAATTAAAACTACGATATTATGTATCGCAACTACTGAAGGAGGCGGGGGGGACGGAGTTTGCTGTTCAAATGATTATTAAAGTTTAATAGAAGGATGGTTGCTGATCTATTGCAAGATTGATAGAAGTAAAAGGCTTTATTATATACATTTGGATGAGGTTGCTACGGTCGGAGCCCTGAAATAAATACAAGATAACCACTTTTTGGAGAAAATGTCCGGTAAAATTTTATAGTAAGAAAAATGCCGTTTTTGGACAAAGTACAGTTCATGGGAAGAAGTTACGTTAATAAATTGCTCTTTAAAAGCACTAAGCAAAAGATTAAATGAACCAGCTTGTGTGTAGATGCTAAAACGCATTTTAGTATACAACATTATTGCAGCCGCAAATAATGACAAGAGTGCAATCAAAGTTTTCATAACAAACCAAAACCGGTATTATAGTTCAAAATAAAAACGTAGAGTGCGGGTCCTCAGTACATTTATGTGGTTGAGTGCCGATTGGCAGCCCCCCCTACAACAACACTAAGCTGGTCGGCTTTATGCCTGAGGAAAAAATATAAATTACAAATATACAAGTTTTGTTTTTCGGAAAATGGCGATCGGCGATTTGCGTGCGGTGCGCTCAGTTTGGAGTGTTTTTCAAATGGCTGTACATAATTGTAGAAGATGACTTTTAAAGTTCTGTTTTCGCAGAGTAGAAGACAGAGTTCGTGGCTATTAAGCATTGAAGACAGGGATCGTTTTGAACCATTTTCCTGGGAGGTACACAAGTTAAAGGTGGAGGCCTTGGGAATAGGCCTATATAAAAATTGTTCCCCGAGTTTTTGATCTTTGGTGCCGGGTATCCTAACCAATCAAGATTTTTAGCCAAATGCCTTTACAGGATGTCAGGGCCCTGAAAGGGTTGTGTTGCAAATTTCCATGGAGGTGTTGCCTGAAGAGGTGGTCTTGTCCTGAAGGAGGGTTGAAAGCCAAGGGAGACGATAGAGAGGATTGCATTGTCGGACGTGATTCGTTCCCAGGCCGGTAGGTGAAATTTTAGACGTTCTCCCACTGGCCTCTCGTGAAGGTAGTCATTGGCGGTGATGAGACCTACTACTGTTGGAAGAGGTGGAGTATCTACTGCGGTTGTCGGGGGTTGCATTGCGGCAGTTTTTGTTGGTGTTGTCGTGGTTGTTTCCTCGAAAGGACTGGTTGTTCTTTCGTGGGGGCAGGGAGGTGTTGCTCTGGGATGAGTCATTCGATTTCTTGGGTTGAGCATGTGGTGAATGTTGGGATGATCCGGGGTGGTGTGGTTTCCGAAAGTGTTGATCGATGTTTCGTTTGGGGTTTGGCTTAGGTTTCTTAGAAATGTCAAGGTGGCGAGCCAGAGTGGGGATTTGGCCCCTGAACAGGGTGTCGAACTCATGAAGAGGTAAGTTGCGCAGAATGTGTTTGGTTGATGCGTTAAGGTTGGAAGTAGTGCCAAGGGCAATGTCACGAAGCAGGAGGCTACAGTTGAAAAGTGCTTTCGTGAACCAGTTGAAACTGTGAAAGGTGGCGAAAGACATCTTGAAGAGCTCGGAAATGAGAAAGTGCAAGTATTTGATGTTTCGCTTGCTTGATTCAGGAGTTAATCTTTCGCAGGGGGGGGTTAATGGCAGTTCCGAGGACATCGGCCTGAGATGCCGCACGCAGGAGTAGTCGTAGGATTTTATCGTTTTCTTTTAAGACTCCTGTTGGATCTTCGACCCGTCTGGGGATAAAAAGTGCCACTCCGAAGTCCATTTTTGCTTCGGAGGCGAGAAATTCTGACTGATGATAGGTTTCGAACTGTCGAGGGTTGGCGGCCCCATCTCCTGTGGCGTGGAAAAACCAGGTTTCATGGCCGTGACGAGGTGGAGGGGGATCTTTGTCTAATTCAAGGGGTTTCCCTTTTCCCAGGAGAGAGCCACCAGTGCGTAGCAAGGTCGTAAGCAGTGTTGTGGATTGGCCAATCTTTGCCTTTTCAATGTTGTTCCGTTCGCGAAGGCTGAAGCCAAAACCAGTAGAAAAGCCTCGATTTTTTTTTTAGTGTGGCAGTGGGTTCCGGCTTGTAGAGGTAATTGTCGGGCACGATGGCTTCGACTGCTTTAAGGAGTTGGAAAAGAGTGATGGCAGTACGGTCGGCGTCGTTTTGAAGGGAGTCTTCGTAAGGATCGAGTGGCTCACGTTCAAAGTTGACCTGATGTGGCGCATGGCGTTGTGCATTGAGAGTTGATGCCGAGTCAAGGCCGAATCGGGGTGGACGATGTTGAGGAGGCATTGAAGATCGATCGATGATGAAGTGGAGCGATGTTTCTTTCTAGCCGAGGGTGTAGGTGCAGGTTGCATCGTTTGCGGGAGTCATTGTCGGAAGAGGTGACCCAATCCCGTACAAAAGAGGTACGATGTGTTGAGGTAGGAGGACCTAGAATGTATGGCTTGTCTTTATAGGCGAAATCCTTGATGGCTTTGTCCATGAGGCGATGGATTGATGATGTGCGGATGATGAAAGGTCGATCGGCTTGGTTGAATCCTTGACAGGTGAAACGTTAACAGAAGATGAGGAGCTGGACGAAAGTTGGTGTTGGGCACAGGGAATCGATGAGGCAGTTGAATGTTGAAGTGTTGTCGAAGTAGATGGTCGAGTTGGTAAGGGAAGGGCGACGATACTTGGGTTTTCAGGTGGAGGGCTTGCAGATGAAGCGGCTGCCATCTTGGACGAAAGTGATGAAAGTGGTAAAAGCGGCGAAGGTGATGAAAGTGATGTAGGGTTTTCGGTCTTTCGTCTTCGAAAGATGTATAGTTGAGTCGGCTTTCGATTAAAGTCCTGGTTGTCGTTTTCAAGGCACTTTCGACGAAGGATCTTCGACACTTTCAATCGGGCGATGATCTAGAGGCGAAAGTCTTGCTGGAGAGTCTTCAAGAGCGATCCGTCAGCGACGAGAGCTTAAGGAAAAGAGATGGCTGTCATGGGCAAACCGTCTGCTTTTATAGGAGGGCCACGCGAGGTAGGGGTTGCGCACTGGGCGTATCTAGAGAGCGAAAAAAACTGAAGTCTTATAGAGTACTCAGGAACTGAATGCAATTAAATTTACAGGTAGTAGAAATTTTCGACTGACCAGTAGAAACAGCATACTACATTTCGTCTGATTGGCAGATACCGAATGGCCATCGAGAAAATATATTTACAGGTTTAGAGGACCGGATAGAGGAGAATTCCAGCTTATCAACAGGGTACGAAGGCGGTGCTTGGTCAAATTGTTCGACCACTACTCCTGATCGAAAATGACCGATTTTCAGCTTTCTAACCTCGGAAAAAAGAACAACATTTTTGCAGGTTTTAGTGAGACTACAGTCAACTAAAGTGATTTTTATTAAATTATAGACATTGGTAACATTTTGCTTACAGAAATCGATGCACAATATATCAGGTAGCAAATTTTAGCTTTTCTCATTCTCAATATTTTGGCTGAAAATTGCATATTACCACCCACAGTTCCCCTAAAAGTTTTGATGTATAGTGTATACATATACGTCGTTATTCCATTGGAACACATTGTTGCTGATGTATATATAATTACATATGTTCATACAGCTGAAAGGGTTAAAACGTCTTGGTAAAACAGTTTTACAAAGACTCTATTCTGACCTGGTTATGCTTATACTCGCTTATAACGTTGCAAACCAGAAACAACGATAAAATGGCACATGTTATCCTCTGTTTAAAACGATATCGTTTATAATGTTAAACTGCATCTCACGGTTCACTTCGCAGTCCATCTGCCCTCTTTACGACGATACAAATTGCAGGCCTCCCTGCTAATACAGATTTCAAATATATAGGGAATTACCTTTACAAATACATGAGGTTTATAGGAATATATATTAATTTTTTTTTTAGAAAATAAAGGACCGTTTTTGTTATTACTTTCAGTGTTAAATTACAAGGGCGAACAAGATGTTTTAAACTTTTAATATTCAAATCTAATTAGACACACGGAATAGAATCTTGCATCATGTTTTGTAAATAACACGTGCAATTGATCATTGTCACAAATGATATCCAATTTTATATGATACGTAACTAATACAAGAATGTCGGCAACAAAATACGTTTTGAACAACTGTACCACATGACTTTTTTATTCTTTTTCCAACAGCATTGCCTATCATTGCTTGCCGTCTGTAATTCATTTTGCTTCGTTCTTGTCGCTTCGCTTCAGTTTTTCTGCTTTGATTCTCTTATTTTTGATTGTGTAGTTTTGGGCATTGCTTGTGCAACTGCCATGTCATGACTGATTCATGACATATCTTTATGATTCAAATGAGCATTTGACGAATCAAGAAAACCAGCAGCTGATGCACGGATTCACTGTGCCGTATGAACGACGTGGGAAATAGAATTGAGAAAAACTCACAAAAAACACAACAAAACACTTAAACAAGTCACTCGTACCAGTCTATGAGTCACTGGTAGACGAGTAACTTGTTTTCAGTGACGTATTGTGTTTTTTGTGAGTTTTTCTCAGTTCTACTTCGTATTTGATGAATACGAATTCGCAATACGAATAGTAGTTGTTGAAAATATGTAGGAGGATATTACGAGAAAATAGTGAAAATATTGGAAAATAATAGGAAGGTAAAAATATAGGAAAATATAGAAGGCCTGGGAGCATCAGTCATCCGGACAAAATGACTGATGGCAATTGTGTTTACGGCTCCAAATTCCATTCAAATGATTGCTCTACATTCAACAGGTTTTCATCACTACCAACAGCAATGCAGTTGGCGTGGATAATGCTCTCCTCAACGGAAAATGATGCCAACTTCATACTAACTTCCAGAAAAGGCAGTGCAAACCAGACAGAAATTCCTGATTGTGAATCGCCTTGGATAAAAAGTTTATTTCGTTAACGAGTGAAGCTTTTCGTTAATTTTTCTTCAGAAAAACAAGGGAACAGCATTCATTCGGGTATTTCACGACTTTAATCTTAACAGCATTTTAGTGAGCATTATCTTCGCATCAGTGTCCGTATGCTAAGCGGCCAGATTCTCGCTAGTTAAAGTAGGCGCTGACATAGTTTGTTTACAATTTAGTTTTTGACACCAAACTTTTTTTTTTCTAGTCCACCAACCGCTTCTAGGGTACAAGCTTTTGCACCTAGTTCAAGGATTGGAAATTCTACTCTTGATAAGTGTGAAGATACCACAACTGCAGTATACATCGTTCCAAGTTTCCTTTCTATTTTTCTAGAACGGGACAAAGTTAAGAAAAAAAAATAAACCTGCGGCTACAATTTCCAGGTAAAAAAAAAAAATACATGCCCTATAACACCTGATTAACAAAACTTAAAATTAATGCAAACAACCTTTTTGGGGCCCCTTTTTTTATGTATTATAATGAAAACAACTCCGTCAGTGCACTGGCCATTGCTGACTAATGAGAAATTCTAATCGGAGCACTCTAGCATTGACGCTAATGACAGGGACGGACCATCAGGGTGTTCAGCTGAACACGGGCCCTGGCTTACGAGGGCCCAGCACAATATAGAATTAGAATGCAGAATTGCAGATGAATTTAAACGCAAAAACCATAAACACACAAAAAAGCTGTTAAGCCATCATTGTCTTTCCCAAATCACTGAGTTAATTTCATTTCGCGAGCGCTTAAAATCAGAAATCTCTAAAAGGAAAACTGTGAAGGAACTTGCCACTCTACTGATGACTATAAATAGTGCAATTTCGAAAAGTTTTCCTGACGTGTGCATTGCGTGTGTGCTCTTTCTCACCATTCCAGTTACAGAAAATACAGCAGGACGATCATTTTCTAAATTAAAGATAATTAAAAATTATCTAAGAAGTGCTATGGGCCAGGAAAGATTAAGTGGATTACCCCTATGTACTATCGACAGAAAATCGTCAAGCTACAAAACTGGACATTGTATAAATGATTGATGTGTTTGCCGAGTATTGAGCAATGATCGTGTAAATAAAATGTCATGTATTGAGAAGGTTTAAGATAGGAACCTTTTTGAAACAATTGAAAAAATTTTTTTTTCACATTTTTGATAATAATTCTTCTATTGGGTGGGGATGTGGAGGGGGGGGAGGGCTTTTGGTTTAACTTGCATACAGGTCCGAAGCGTACTTGTTCCCCACTGGCTAATGAACTTGGCTTACCAATTTTTGGAAGTAAGTGGTGTTGATCCGAACTGCATCAGAACGATACCTCAGCACCGTCATTTCTTTATCTTGCAAATACTCAACTGAAGGCAGTCGAGGGCTAGATATGGCAAACTGGATGGGGTAACAAAGGACTTTCTTGGGATTTGCAACCTGAAGCGAACTCCGGATTTCTATTAAAAGAAAAAAAAAAAGAGGAAAATGATGACAAAATCGTAAATATCGAGTTGAAAACAAAAGAACAATCAATGTATCAAACTGAAACAACCGAAATGAAGCTTTAAAATTTATTTTAGATATAAATGAGTATAGCAATTTTTTTAAATAAGCAGACGACAAGCATCCATACCTTCAATCCCATGCTCTCTGAGAAGACCCCAGTGTTTGTCGTGAATCTTACGGACATAGTCGCACGAGAGATGATAAATTTTGAGACAGATGCCTTCAACTGAACTTTTGGCTGCTTCAGTCAGATGAGGTTGACACTGGCATTTCAAATGAGAAAGCCGCTCCTGAATGGCAAGAACACATATTAGAATAAGTTTCAATGACGCAGCTTTAAAATGAGAAAAAAAAAACAGACAACACATATTCCAACCCAGATGAAACAAAAAAACATTAACAGCACAACCACGAACTAAGAATTTTTGTCATGATAGTAAATCTTTTTCATACCACTTCAAAAAAGAAATTTGAATTCTAGCTGAAGCACATGAATAAAAAAAAAGGTTGTCGAGCGTTATCCTCTTACATAAATAACACGGACAGCTTTTTAGTTTATTTATTTGGTTTTTTTTCCTCAACTTTGTCCATTTTACATGGACAACAGTAAACATGATTGCTTTAGTTCACGGGCCCAGCTGTTGGGTTCCTGGTGCAAACGTATGATACAACCCAGCTTAGGACTAATTGTAGTTTTTGCTTATTGAGTTTAAAACGATTTAAGCTATCAACACGAGATTAATAGAAGTCGAAAGCTCTCAAAATAGTGCACTGAAATGTCAAAATCGGATAGTTTTTGGCCAAAGTCATTAAAAAAATCTTTCCAGCAACGATGCTAAACCAAAATGATAATGCACTTTTTATGCCCACACCAAAAAACCTGCTGCCTAAACAAGAATTTCTTTTCTCCCTCCCCCTCCTTATTTCCTTTTTTTTTTGGGGGGGGGGGGGGGGGGGGTTGTAAGGAATAGGCCAACAGTAAAAGAACAGTTTGCCTGCCTTGAGCCCGGTCGGCTAAAAATGGTTTCTTTTTTTGCCTAAAAAATACTTAACCTGATAATTTTGCATTACATTGTCCCCAATATGATGTCTCCCTGGAGGTTTTTCGGTTGTATGTAGCCGCCTGTTTGCATGTCCCGACTGCGCCTGTGCGACGCAGTCCTCCTCTAAATAAAGCGGGAGCGTGGCCGGTTCCGGTATTTATTTTGCTCTCAATCTGTCAGGCAGTGACTCGAGAGGGGAGGTAGGACGGGCCTTTGGTTAAGTATGTTTTAGGCAAAAAAGAAACCATTTTAGCCGGCCGGGCTGAGGGCCGGCAAAATGTTCTTTCTTGTTTGCCAAACATATTACCCTGATAATTTTGCATTACCAGCTGACCTCGTCAAACGTGGTGGCGGGCACCGATTTGACGGTGCTCCGCAGGATGCAAGCAGGCGTTCCCCCCCAAATTGTTATTATGGTATAAATTCGCACTTTATTCAGAACAGGGTAATGAAAACAGGAAGTTGAAACTCTTTCATAGGGTTTGGTGGCCCGAAAAGGGCCGTTGTTTTAAGTGAGTTCTTGCTTCCTTCTATGGATGGCTCGTTTCCTTCAGTGGTTGGCTGGCTTCTGCTTCGTTCTGTGTGCTTAAGGGGCCCTGACCACAGTTCTGGCTGCGACGATTGGTCCCAGCCGGTGTAGTCCATTTTCTTCTCTTGACATGTTCCTCATAGTAGAGTAGCAAATGATGGTAATTTTGCCGAAAACTGCATTTAATGATAGAAGTATAAAAATTGGCACACGGAAAGTGGTTGGTAAGAGTAACATTTTAAGAGATGGAGCCACCAAAATTTGTCCCTGATAACGTCATCAAAATGGCGCCATAGCAAAAGCTACAAACTTCATTATCTCCCGAACGGCTCAACGGAGTTTCATTTTTTTGGTATCAAATGAAAGCTCTTTTCATAAGGAATAAAAGACTAAGAATGAAATTTTTCGGAAAAAATGTCTTTTCATACTATATGCTGTTTATTTCAAAATTTTAGCACTTTTCGTACCTTTATTTACGTTTTAAGTATACCCGTTTCTGTAATTTTACTGCAGAACAGATCAATAGCTCAAAAAATTAAAAAAAAAACAAATAATGTGTCGTTCTACACTCGAAGTACTTTTGTTAGGCTTATTTACAGTTTCCTTTGCAATTTTTTCAGAGCAATGTACACTGTAGTCCGATGTTTTGGCACCCACAAACATTTTCTTGGCAATCTTTTTTGCATTGACAAGTTGTGAACTCGCGCAATGTTTGTGCAACTTCGGGCTGGGTTGTCCAAACTGGATAGTAAGTGTTCTGCACATCACTCCAGCCCCATTCTCCAATGTCGGGTAACTGCAAGATGCTTTTTAGCTCTCCCCATTTATGCCCACTTTTGGTAGCAACTCCACACAATATGTAACCTTAGAGCATCAGCTGTTGAGGAATGTTCTCCATTGTTTTATTGTGGGCTGCAAAGAGAGTTTGTCTGGCTTCACTTAATGTCTGACACTCACTGGTCAAACAGTAGCACATAAGGAGATATTGTTGCAGCTGAAAGAATACGTGATCATGTAAGTCTTCCTGAGTATGGGACAAAAACTCAAATGCTCTAGTTACTTGTGGGTAACCGCCCATCGCTTCCACATTGTAATCTTTCCACGACATGCAAAAAAGAGGAGGTGTCGCATCCTGAGAATGCGTGAAACCCCCATAAAGCTACAGACCTCTTCTCACCCAGCCTTTGGGTGATTTCATGTATGGTTATGACTCGGAAGTGCTTTCCAGCTCTAAAATGTACCCACATGGCCTGAAGCCCTTCCTTTTGCAAGTCATAGAAATATGAAATGGCCAGCACTATAACATCCGTGTCAACTGTCCAAATACAGATTCTAATAGTTCCATTTCTCACTGCATTTAAGTTATAGACAAATATTCGACAATCCGCTTCTTCATGATTACATGATGTTAGCCCATCTGGGAGAGTTTCATTTGTTATTACATCTGGACCAATAGCAGAAAATACCTGGAGACCATTAAACAGCGGACTGGCTGTTACCTCACGAGCCAGAAAAGAAAACAAGTCAGTTTTGTTTTCAGTATTCTTGAGGAATTGTTCCCACTTCTTTGGTAAAATGTTTCTGCCCCTAACTTACCGCCGTTCTCCTGAACCTTGACACTGTCTGGTATAGGATTTAATGCTACTACTGTAATAAACATCCCACACGACCTCAATCCTTGTAGCACTTAACTTTTTTGCATCAGCCAGTACATGTTTTTTAAAGGTATCTCCATACTCTGCAAAAGATTTGTCAGCCCTGAGCTGAAGTATGTGTACGACAGCTGGCCCGTCATAAGTGACTGCTTGTACTGAAAATTCTGATGAGGACATTGTTAGATTTTCAAGGAATGTTACTGGCTCATATGGGCAATCTGCTCCTGACTTATCCCTGTCAATATTTATATCATTCACTGTGTCAGCTCCTGTGGTATTTTCCAAAAGAGGTACTAGAGAAGACTTGTTTCCTTGTTGCATATGGCCCTGTGTTGAAAGCGAGGGGGGATATGGATGGTTTTCATAGCAGAAGGTTTCAATATCCATGTGCCGTGTACTGCTTAAGACAAATAACTTTGAAAACAAGTCCAGGTGTGCAGAATATGCCAGAACGCTAGAACGAGGTTCGCGGGAAATTTCCGAGAACTGTGGAAATTTACTAAAAAAATGGCTTGCCTACATGGTGAAAGGCGGCAGAAATTTGAAAAATCTTTAAGAAAATATTGTGGGAAATTTGTCCAGTAAGAATTTTATGCAACCCTGAACAAGTCTACATCTTTTTTGAGAGACTTCACTAACACAGAAGACTTATTGATGTTTTTTCGTTTGGCAAACAGTATATAGTTGTTTTTGGTGATTGGATCGTATAAAGATTTCTCATCAGATTTTATCCTTTTTTCAACAAACTCTTTATACTGCAATCGTCCAAATTCTTCAATAGTCATTAACGTTTGAACAGATTCATCAGAGAGGGCAAACTTTTCTAAAGAAAACATTTCTTTTCCTTCTGCCAAAAAGGGGTTTCCTATAGTAACCATAACTTCTTTCAAAGCAGTAATTCGTTTGTCAAACAACTTCTGAAAGTATGGCGATTGTTCATGGTGTGACTTCTTTGCATTGTCATTCGTGCTGCTATTTTCAAACTGCATCATAAGTTGTGAGACTTCAGGCCCGCTTATCATCCATCTTAGCAAAGCTGTAGGATCTGTTAGTAATTCGATAGCTCTGCCTTCTCCCTTAACAATCACATTGTTTTGCTCGTGGGCATGGTCGAGCCCTATGGCAGAGAAGGGTTTACTGCTTTTATGCACCACAAAATTCCCCTTCTGAAATTGCTCATGAATCTGTGAATGTAGAGTTTGTAAGGTGCTCAAATCTTTAACATAAACTGGAAGTCATCTGGCATAGTTATAGAGAAAAACCACAGAATCATTTTCTTGAGTGTTCCTTTGTACTGGTTATAGTTTGAACTGCGGTGTGCTCCAACAAACAACAACAACAACAGTAGCTCTTAAGCAAGCAGTAGGAATAAACAATTTCAAATGACTTCATATTATTCCTTCATTACAATTACTGTTCACAGAAATATTTCAGATGACAATAATGTTGAGCTGAACTTCTTTGTTACGTTAGAAAATAAACCTTTAAAGTTTTATAAAGGCGTAATAGTATTAATGAAAAAAAAATTATTAATTTTAATTAGAGTATCTTACAGACAACTGTGCACCACAGAAATTTAAAAATATACTCGGACTAGGCTACACGGAATTTACTTACATTTTCATGTATTGACATCATAAATAAAGTAATACAGAAGAAATTGTATATTATAGTTATGCAATTATGAAACAAAGCACCAAATGAGTTTTTTTTTTTTTTACTTCAATAGGCTTTCTGGTTTTCTTCACTAACAGTAAATTTTTGAAATATATATTTTGTAAAATCATATTAAATTTATGTATGAAAATGTGCAGTAAAACCTCTTTAATACGAACTTTAAGGGGACTGCTAAAAATGTTCTTATTTAACCGTAGTTCTTATTAAACGGACGAGAGAAATTGGACTGCAACTTAAATAAAATTTAGCCTACCGGTATACGGTATTTTCTTTTCATCCGTCCTTGACTTTCGCGTTTGCGCAAACGGACAAAAATCTTATCACTTCCCAAGATGGAGTTAACTAGCGATTGATGTTTTGCGTGAAACAAAACGAAATTCAAGGGGGAGGAAAAAGAAACCGTTACGAACAGCAAATTCGTAAAAATAAGCTAGAATTGTAAATATTTGTTCGTCTTATCCGTACTTTCGTATTAACAGAGTTCGTTATAGCCGTATATATTTAGTGCTGACTGAGTAGCTGACCAACCAAAATCTTGGAAAAAGTTCTTGTTAAGCAGGAATTCTTGTTATCCGAGTTCGTATTAACGAGGTTATACTTTATATGAATTTAATATTTGTAATTTAATGACACAAACATATCCAGTTTATTAAAAAAAAATTCAATTTGAGTTTAAAACAAGATAGTTACATAGGATTTTTGCTGCCAGGATCTAAGCGTAATGCTTAGTGAAGCTAACATACCTAAAGATCTTTGCTTTCCAGCATTTTTAATTTTTTTATTTATGTATACAAATATAAATAAAATATTTTTTAAATTTATAATTCATTAACACAAAAGACTCAGTTTTAGTAAGATTCAGTTCAGTTTAACTAAGTTTAAAACAAATTTTTTGTATTTACTTTACTTTTATATTAACGGAAAAGTACCCGTAATGCATTGCATTGTTCAATTTCAAGATGGCTGCTCATCAAGTTGCACTGAAATTCTACTCAACACAGAGACCAGCAACGTTATAATAATAAAGTCTTGGCTTCCATAAACAGTCAGCAATCAACTGTAACGTATTCTGTTCCAGTAATCACCATTCTTCTTGGGATTTTATGCTTTATTTGGTGCAGATTACTCTCACGAACAAAGAGTCACTATGTAGGTGGTCCATTAAAAACGTGTGAAACTGCTGCTTTTGTTAGGCTTCTAAATGTTAGGCCTATCGGTCACCAATCTACAACGATATAAACTCTTTAAATTAATTTTCTGTTCCAAAACCTCTTCGGTACTCTCTTAACACTGCAGTATTTTTTAAACCAACAATACTTTTTCGATACCTTCGATACTACCGAAAAATCGATACCAAGTTTTGAATTCCGATACCACTACCGATATCAATAAAGTATCGGCATCGGTATCGAAATTCGATAGTATCGCACACCCCTGACGACTTGTCTGTTCCTCGGCAAGGGAAACTGTGGAGATATAGGGCAGCGGAAGTAGCGGGGAGAGCACCGGAAGTGATGCAAAAATGCACGTGATGACGTGCTATTTTGGCATAATTAGATGCAAAATGGGCTAGTCCAATGTGCCTAGTCAAAAAGGGACACCCCGTAAGTAACACAGTGAGGAGGATTCTACGAATGAGAATAGTTTTTACTGTCGTAAAATACTTACCTTCAGTAATAATTAAGGCTGTACCGAACCGAACAAACCGAACCGAACATGGCCGAACAGAGGGTGTTCAGTTCGGTTCGGTGTTCGGTCTTTCAAACACTAAATACCAACCCGAATATATTTTTACTTCTAATCGACAGATTTTGATGTTTGAATACACCACTTTGAAGGTTTTTTCGCCAGCTTTCCGTTGGTCCAAACCACACGTTCCTAGATCTAACGATTCAGAAGTTATAAAGGAAAATGTAAAAGTAGTGGAGATTTTTTTATAAGTTCAAACAGATTTTCAACATCTATGGACTTACAAGTCCATGTGAAAATACCTACATTTGTTAAGAAACTTTTGCTTTGATGAATCTTTGTGAACTGAGTTCTTCTACATTTCAGCTTAAGATAGATTGGTTTGGTACATTTTTGTTCGGTTCGGAAGTGTTTGGCTTATTTAAGGTTTGTTCGGTTTGGTTCGGTTCGGCTGACAAATTTTCGTTCCGTACAGCCTTAGTAGTGATAGTTAAAATCACTTATTTTAGGCATAAAATAAGCGATTTTAGCTGTTCTTACTGAAGTAAGCATTTTGCGGATAGTAAGAAACAACATTTTAACACTGTTTAACATAAGATACTTCCTGTCAGTAAAATAGCTAAAATTGCTTATTTCATGCATTAGAAAGAAAATTCTTTTGAATATTAATTTGTCACTTATACTAAACAAAGATAAAAAGAAAAGTAAAAAAGAAAATATTTCAAACATAAACCTTACACTGAAAAAACAGTTTATACTTATCCTAATATACTCACTCACCTTTATTTTAGTTATTTCATTAAAATATGTCTCGTGTTTATGTTTAAAATATTGTTTTTTACTGTCATCCGAAATGCTTACCTTCATTTTAGCTGACTTTGTCCTAAATTTCATCCCAATCAAAACTGAAGCGAAGTTCCCCTGAACACCATCGACCACCAACCTACGTAGCATCCCACACCATAGCCTATTGGGTGGGAAGCCGCTCACTCTATTGGGTGGGAAGTCCCTCACACATGGGGCCTGGGAGGTGAGCCCAGTGGTATATCTCAAGTACCTGAAATGCCCAAGAAACAGCGAGAGCTCAAGAGTTTATGAACGCTTACGTCCTTGGTGTCGAAACAATCCGCCGAGGACTTATAAACTCTCTGGATGACAGCACACAACTCCACTTTTGCTGTGGTTAATCTCAGCAATTTGTTCCAGGGTACACAGGAACAGAGAGGGGTGTCTCAGGAGTTGAATACCCCTCCTTAGAAGAGGAGTACGCTCTTTTTCAGCCTTAGTTGCCACCAGATAGAACCAAAGGACCCGAATCGACCACTACAGTCTTATCTCGTCGTCCATGCCAACCAAAGTTCCCAGGGCCTCATTACCCAGTGGCCTGGTGAGTTCCTCCGGGCATTGGATCTTTGCCCAAAACTATGGATCATAAATCGGGTGACCTCACTGACCTCCAGACACCCGTTGAAAACCATAGTCAGTCCCAGCATCGGGGAAGAGCCAAAGGTTTGCATTGGCAGGCAGTCGTTGCCATACCAAAAGAAATAAAGTGAACTATGGATGAGTCACGTAGGAGTTCATAGGGGGTCCACATGAATTTTCGGTGGAATAACACAGCATCCATCTTCATCAGACGAGTCCACGCAAAAAAACGAAAATAAAACAACGTTCATATCGCATCAGGCCGTATCGGATTCAGAATTCAAACTTGCTGCATATTCCGTTGGACCACTGATATCTATAGCACGTTCAAACTCCAATTTCCACAGCCTGCTGAGATTCTTGGCAAGCTATGGCCTCTCACAGCGGTGAATGTTGGGATGGGATGGATGCGCAGTGTTCATGAGAACTTGAATTTACAGTGGAATAACGCAGCAAATAACGCATCCACATTTAATGGAATTCTAGAATTTAATAACGGCACGTAATATCTACTGCTGCACCGTGCCTGTAAAATGTGTGGATATCGGGCACAGTACCGGTACTGGTATCAGAACCGGTACAGCCTTGCTTATAACACAATGATAACGTAGGTACATACAAGAGATAAGTACACGAATCCGGTCAAAGCAATTGAGATGCTGCAGTGCAGGTCAACATGCAGCTGTTTAGACTGCACTGCAGCACTACAATTACTACTTTTATTATTTATTTTTTATTACTTCAACGTCATTTCAATTCACACCTGCAGGACGTTATCTCCGCACATCAATAAAATCATAGAATAAATAACATGAGACCTAACAAAATCAAAGTTTTTGATGTACTAACCAAGTAGTCGTCATATGTTGCATTCTGTGTTTTTCGTAACCATTGGAAAGCGTCTTCCACATTCCACTTGACTATTTTTCTACTCCTCGGTGATACGTTTCTGTAATGTTAAAGTTATACCAAAACTTAGGAATAATAATGAAGCAATAAAAAAATTAAAAATCGAACAACAAAAAAATGAATGATAGTTGAGAAACTCTGCAAAAGGGTTACAAATGCAGGATACACAATAAACATCTGAACAATGTTAATGTTTCAATTTGTAAGATACCATTCTCTAACTAATTACGACGTAATGGATGCAGAAAGTATGGTAACCAGATAACACAGTTACTAGGTCGCACGGACAGAAAACGAAGGTCGTGGGAGAGCATAATATTGATGTACTGTATTGCTAATCCATGAAATTGAACCCAATCCTCGTAGCATCCAACGGCCACCAGGGACACTTAACATTTTCAGTTGCACTAATAATTGTGGATGAGGACAAGTATTTTCAGTGACTTCATAAACCACTAAGCTAATACATCAGCTCACCGCTGTTGAAGACAGTTTTTCACCTCCAACACAGACTGCTGTTGCTGATGTACCCCTCAATCCCTTACAAATCCAGCAGTTGGGTCGAGTTGTAACATTACCTCCATTCTTGGGAATGGTCCGTGTTGTTTGTCGAGATCTAACAGCAACTTTGGAAGGTCTTGATTGGATTAAGTGGCAACTATTAGCACACATGACGTCAATGTGGATCCAAAATTGTCTCCAAATTTGACACACTAGCTTCCTGGTTTGCAAAAGGCACATTGCGGACCTTTTAAAATGCTTTATTCACTGAGGGCACAATGCTCTATTCACAATGCTTTCTTCTGCTTTCTTAGCCACTTTGACTCGAGTCCAATTGAGCTTAACTCAGGTCGCTTTAAGAAAGCAGTGGACTTCACGCTGGAGTGAGTGAAAATGACAATGAGTATGCTGGAATAAGTCACCGCAGTTATCTAATTCAAAATTCCCCGGATGGACTTTTGACTTCGTTGAAGGAAGTAACAAAGTTGCCGCCCTAGCTTCACGAGGTTTCCGAATGCTAATTTCAACCAATCACGGCTCAGCAGAAACTAAAGTGACATGGAAAATTGATGTAGGTACATACACACTAGTGCTTTGATTTCATGCATTGTTGTGAGAAGGTGGTTTGAGTAACATAGATTTGAAAGTGGTTTCGGGTCCATACACGGACATAACACGCTACGACTCTTAAATTGAAAAGGGTTCAAGTCTACTCGAGTCACAATAATATAACGAACCAAGCCCGTAGAGAAGCCCCGCAGGCCCACGCAGCTGCGGGAAAAAGATGCCCGCCGGACAATGCAGGTACGCAATTCACTGACTAGATCTACAAATCTGCACTATGAACACAAATTTTAAGCCTTCTGATACCAAATAATAAAAGGTTTAAAAGCTACATCAAATGGCTAGAGCTGTATGACTCGAGCTGGTTGGAGATTTTACAAAACTGACTATCAAAATACAAAACAGTAATGAGCATTTTATAAATCAATTTTTATTACGCAGATGTGTGTTTTTTGATAGTAACGGGTCTTTTTTTCAAATTGTGGTGCGGGGTATGAAAAAATTCTTGGTTACGTCCCTGTTAGGAACACCCATTACCCTCAGTGATAGTTAAATGACAGCTAAACTAACTGTTACAGCTGTATAGGAGAGTACAGTGAAAACCTTATGAACAAAAAGAACATTTTGCCGGCCCTCAGCCCGGCCGGCTAAAAATGGTTTCTTCTTTGCCTAAAACATACTTAACCTGATAATTTTGCATTACATTGTCCTCAATGGAATGTCTCCCTGGAGGTTTTTCGGTGGTATGTAGCCACCTGCTTGCGTGTCCCTACTGCGCATGTGCAACGCAGTCCTCCTAAATGCGAGAGCATGGCCGGTTCCGGTATTTATTTTCCTCTCAATCTGTCAGGCGGCGACTCGAGAGGGGAGATAGGGCGGGCCTTTGGTTAAGTATGTTTCAGGCAAAGAAGAAACTATTTTTAGCCGGCCGGGCTGAGGGCCGGCAAAATATTCTTTCTTATTTGCCAAACATATTAACCTGATAATTTTAGCATTGTCAGCTGACCTCGTCAAACGTGGTGGCGGGCACCGATCTGACGGGGCGCCCCGGGATGCAAGCAGGCGTTCTCCAACAAAAATTTTTATTACAGTAAAAATGCGCACTTTATTCAGAACAAGGTGACGAAACAGGAAGTTGGATTTCTTTCGTGGGGATTGGTGGGCCTGAAAAGGACCGTTGTTTTATAAGGGTTCTTGCTTCCTTCTATGGATGGTGCTTCTGCTTCGTTCTAAATGCGCTTAAGGGGGCTTGACCACAGTTCTGGCTGCGACGATTGGTCCCAGCCGGTGTAGTCCCTTCTTTTTCACTTGACATGTTCTTCAGGTAGTGGGAGGTGAATGTCATTGAGTGATGCCAGGAAGCCGCCTGTAGGATTTCTTCTATTGGAATGGCATTATGGTGTGCCCATGATGTTGAAATCGTTCTGACTTTGTGCGCTGTTGCTCTTTCCCTGCTCAGATTGGCTTTGTCACAGGCGATGTCGATAGTTTTTCTTATCCTAACGGGAGAACATTCAGCAGAAGTTTCTCCTGTTTGAAGATCTACAGGCAGGAAAAGTTGGTTTCTACCTCTACGGATGTCCTCGTGTTGAATTCTGGTGAGATAGAAGCGGAGTGCTCGGACGGGACATCGCAGGCGTTCAAGTTCATTTCCTGTTAAGTTGGAGCGGTCTGGAAAGATGATGGGTTTTGGTGGTTCCGATGGCTTTCGTGTTTTGGCACGAAATCCTGCTCTCGGGTGAAGTGTGACTGACGAAAAGTTTGGGCCGAAGATGCAGTAGGCTGGGTCCGCTGATAGAGCTTGGATTTCGGAACAGCGGGCGCTTGCTGCGAGCGTTACGAGGAAGACAGTTTTTCTGGTTAGGAGGTAAAGGGAACTGTCTTGCATTGGTTCATAGGGAGCTTCTATTAGGGATTGTAAGACGATTGACAAGTCCCAGTCTGCAATGAGTCTTCTCATTGTAGGTCGTTCGTTTTCGAAGGAGCGGAGGTGGGCAGAAATTCGGTAGTCTTCGAGAAGCTTGGTTTTCCTGCCGCCTTGAAGACCGAGTTTAGAGCTGAGCGGTAGACGAGAATAGTAGAGCCTTCGAGCTTGTCGATATCGAAGAGATCAGTGAAAAATCATAATAATTTGGGTAGAGAGGGGTCAAAAGGATTAATTTCCCTTGCGAAGCACCAATGAAACCATTTGGCCCAGTGGCTGTCATACATTCTGTTTGTTGAGTCTCTGGTGGCTTTTGAGGCGATTCGGATGGCATCCTCTTGATGAACTCCAGCCTTTTTGAGGAGTTTGTAGCCACGCGTGAAGGTTTAGGTTTGATAGGTTTGGGTGGAGTTTTGAGCCATTTTGTTGAGACAGAAGATCTGGAAGAAGAGGGAGGATTCTTGGGGCGTCGACTAGTACAGACAGAAGGTGTGGGAACCATGGAGCCGACGGCCAGAAGGGGGTTATGAGGAGGAAGAGGCTTTGGCTTTCTTCTGCTTTCTTTAGTACCTGCGGAAGGAGTTTGAATGGTGGGAACAGGTATGCGTAGAGGTTGTGCCATAGAAATGTCAGGGCGTCGACTGCCATTGCATGGTTGTCTGGGATCGAGCTAATGTAATGGGGAAGTCTGGCATTGTGCCTCGTGGCGAATAGGTCTAACATTGGCGTTCCCCATGTCATGAAGAGATATTCGCAGATGTATTTCTTGAGGCCCCATTCTCCCGTTGGAGGTGTTCGGCGAGAAAGGGAGTCTGCTACGACGTTCCTGTTCCCTGGTATGTGAAGGGGTAACAGTGTTATGTTGCAGAGGTTGAGGATCTCGAAGGTTAGGTCGTAAAGTAGCCTGTACTTGGTTCCACCCTCTTTCCTTATGTAAGCCAGAGCTGTGGTGTTGAAGATAAGCCTTAGACTCTTGATTTTTTCGGTCAGGTGAAGACTGTGCTGTAAAATCCCAGCCCTGGGTTGTGGTGTCCGATGATCGCTCGTTTTGCAAGAAGGACTGCAATCTCGGCCGAAAGGGATTCTGAAACAGGTGAAGTGAAGTTTCTCGGAGGGGTGATCACAAGAGGTGGATCCGACCGGAACGTTGGTCGAAAGCCCTTCTTTATTATTGATAGAACTTCGGTGTTGCGTGTTAACTTTTCCCAAGCTGGGTAGAAGTGGTGGAGTCTTGCACCGACCGGGAAGCAGGAGAGCCGGTGGCAGTCATTGTTTGCGGTGGGAGCTGTGGCCGCCGGGCAATGAGTAGCGGTTGCGGCACGTTTTTGGTTGTTACGTTGATTGGGACGGGATTGTGTCTGCTGTTCAGGCCGAAACGGCTGGTTCTTGTGAGTGTTCGAGTTGTCATTCCGTGAAGACTTTGTGGAAGATGGCGGTTTGTGCCAGTCTTCAAATGGGGATCGAGGGATATGATGTTTGTTTGTCTTGAATGGACAAAAGGACGATTTGTCTTGACGAAAAGGTTTGGGCTTACGAGAGATGTCAAGGTGAGGTGCCAGAGTCGAGAAATCCGCGGAAGAGGGTATCGGACTCATGAAGTGGTTGATTCCGAAGCCGATGTCTTGTTGACTCATTGAGGTTGTTGGCGGATTTGAGAGCTGCTTCTCTTAAAAGTAGCGTGTTGTTGTACAAAGCTCTTGTAGCCCAGTTTAGGGAATGGAAGGTGGCAAAAGTTGCTTTTTGAAAAAGTTGTGTGATGAGGGACGAAAGGTTGCGAATTTCTTCGGGGCTGGCGTCGGCCGAGAGTTTCTCGCATAGTGCGTTGAATGCTGTGTTCAGCATGTCGACTTGTGACGCGGCACGTAACCTCATGCGTAAGCATTTGTCGTTGTCGTATAAGACGAAGGAAGGGACCTCGACTTGTTTGGGGATGGTGTGAGAGGTTCCGAAATCCAGCTTGACTTCACTGCCGAGAGACTCGCATTCCTTGTATGTGTCAAAGTTCTTCGGGTTGGTGGCGCCGTCGCCGAAAGGACGGAAAAAACTTGACTCCCGGCCAGGCCGGGGGGCTTGGGATTCCATGTCCAGTTGTAAGGGCTCACCCTTGCCCAAAAGAGAGCCGCCGTTCCGGAGCAGACAAGTCAGCAATGTTGTTGATTGGCCTAGAAGGCTGTGGAGTTTGGCGTCTTTGTCGCGAAGGGCAAATCCAAAGCTTGTTTTGAGTCCTCTGTTAATAACTGGAGCGTCGGCGGTCTGGGATGGCTTGTACAGAAAGCAGTCCGGGACTGTCTCTTCCACTGTTTTGAGAAGTGACGCAAGAAGAATGGTTGGGTCGTCGGCGTTGTCATCTGTAAACTGAATGTGTTTAGTGACAGGCGTAAGAGTGGGCGGCGGGTCTTGTGGTGCGACGACATTGCGGCACGTTGGTCGTGACCGAAAGGATGGAGTGTGTACGTTTCTTGGCTGCAGGCGTAAGGACGGGGAGTGGCATTTTCGGCTGTCGTGACTTACGATTGACGCTACCCATTCTTGCGTGTCGGCCCGGTGCGCGGACGAAGAGCAAGAAGGCGGATGCTTCGGGGTCGTCCTTGCGTAATGACGGAAGACAGAGTCGACAAGGTTGTGGCTTCGCTACAGGTCACACTATGATCCCTGCGAGATGATTTGGATGAAAGGTCGAGAGGTGAATTGGTGGCCGAAATGCTGATCTGTGTGGCCGAGGCTTAACAAAGCTACCGTTTAGCTTCACGGAAGAGCGCTGTACCTTGACGTAAGTCCTCTTCCAAGGCCGTAAGGTCAAGAGGAGGCGGAGTGCGTTGGCCGTCTTGAAGCTGAGCTTCATCTTCGTCGTTGGCGACGTAAGTATCTGGATCTTAGCCGGTCGCGCAGCGGTCGTCGCGGACGGGTGGCAGGGAAGCAGGTAAGAGCACAGTATCCGAAGCCGGAGCGATAGGCGTAAGGACGTAATGAGCTGAGTCATCTTCGGCGGTAGCCATCATGAGGTCAGGGCGAAAGGACGGTGAATCCAAATTCCTGGGGGGAGTTCGAAGAGCGAAGTGACGCCCAGGAACCTCTGGAGGAAAATGAATGCCGGAACCAGCCATGCTCTCGTTTTATGTAGAGGAGGACTGCGTTGCATATGCGCAGTAGGGACACGCAAGCAGCCGGCTACATACCACCGAAAAACCTCCAGGGAGACATTCCATTGAGGACAATGTAATGCTAAAATTATCGGCTATAATACCACAAGTGCTTCTATGAAATCGATAATTTGTGCGTTTTAGCACGAAACTCCTTTCTAGATTTAATTTCCCGAGACCGAAGGTCGCGGGAAATTTGTTGGAAAGGAGTTGAGTGCTAAAACGCACAAATTATAAATTTCATAGAAGCACAAGTGGAATTCGGTTAGCGAATTTTTGTTTTTCTTTCCGCAAAACGATTCTCTGAAGTGATTTCGTTTTAGGGTTTCACTTTCGATTTGCAGGGGAATTATCAGCGTAATTCGGCTTCGCTTTCATTTGCTGGGGTCTTTTCAAGTTAAGTCGACCATGGTCCTCATTTTGCGGAAAGAAAACAAAAATTCTCAGGTTAATATGTTTGGCAAATAAGAAACATGGTTTAACCAATCATTTTATATGAACCAGAATTGTCTAACTGGTTGGCCTTATCAAAATCCATGCTCACTAAGGCCACTTAAAAAACTGGAGTCTTTTTCTACAAAAAAAAAAATGGTTACAGTAGCCGTAAGCCAAAAAAAAAACCAAATGTACTGTGCGAGGTTTGGAGCCCATAAGAGCAGGGCTTGAGAACCAACTTGTTTTTTTTTTAAGGCCAAAAAAAACAAGAGCCCTTACAATGATTATTAGCCACCACCACAGTGTTAAACACCTTTTTACTGAAAATGCTCAGACAAATGCCCATGTTCATTTAACGTCTACTAGGAATGGCATGATACAAACATTTTTTTTTATCCCGATAAAAAGTTTACAGAATTATCGTCTAATATCTCAACAAATTTTTAGGCCGCAGTAACCATTTAATAATTTAAAAAAAAAACTTAGCTGAAGGGCTACTTGGCCTAGAAAAAGTACGAAATGATAATTAACGAAGATTTTTATCGCAACATTATGGAATTACCATTATCGTGCCACTCCTAACGTCCACTTACTTTTTCATCTAAATATAATAATAAATAAATAAATATAACTTTGACCTTTAATGGTCAGGATGACGGAAGGGCGTTGGCCACTAAATCCGTTCCTTGTAAAAAGAGAGAATTGTTAGGGATGGTAATTTCGTTTGAGAAACCTAGCAAGTGAATGTTCTTCCAAAAGGCGTTTAAACACGCTCACGGAGGGTGCAATGACAACAACTTCAGGAAGGGAGCTCCAAGCTCCGACAACACGTGACGCAAAGAAGAATTTCCTACAATCTGTGCGCGAAACGGGTTTGCTAAGTTTAAGTGAGTGGCCCCGTGTAGTGTTACAATTTGCAAATGAGAAAAATGGCACATCAACTGAGAGCAGTCCACGCAAGATTTTGAATGTGAAAACGAGTCCGCTTTGAGCCTTCGCAGTTCGAGGGGTTGTGTTAGCAGTGTAATTTCGATATCCATTAAGGTTACGAGTAAAACAGCGAAATATATCCTGCAGAAGATTCGGTGACCAGACTGGGCTAGCAAATTCCAAGACAGGGCGAACAAACACCTTATAGGCCCAAATCTTAGTCTTTACACAGGCAGAAGTAAAGCAACGCCGTACCATAGCTAATCTACGATAGGCTGAGGCAGAAATCTTGCAACAGTGGGTTGTGGATTTTAGGTCGCTACAGAAACACACTCCCAGGTCACGCACAGAAGAGATTCCATCCAATGTGGTTCCAGCCAGAGTGTATTCAAAGCATGGATTGGTGGCACCAATGAAGTACATTGCATTTATTAACGGAAAGTGGCAGTTGCCAATCAAGAGACCACTGCACCACAGCATCAATACGAGTCGAAAGTAGGTATCCGTCCGTGAAGGAAGTAATTGGAGTTGATGCTTTTAAGTCATCAGCAAATTTGAAATGTACAATGTCGGCACACCGCGACTCGGAGAAAAGGTCATTTAAATAAATAACAAACAAGAGCGGGCCCAAAACAGATCCCTGTGGCACACCACTGATAAGGTCTCGAGAAAAGGACCTCGATGTGCCAACCTGTACACACTGAGATCTGCCAATTAAGAAACTTCCCAGCCAAAGAAGAAGATTGCCTCCAATGTGAAGCATCCAAAGTTTGTGAAGCAATTTAGCATGCACCACTAAAATGCCTTGTGAAAATCGAAATACGTAACATCAGTAGGTATACCAAGATCAAATGCATCAGACCAGTAGTCCAGTGCTACCAAGAGTTGGATAGTCGTAGAGCAGCCCGGAAGAAAACCGTACTGATCCTGATTAAGGAGCCCGTGAAAAGTAAGATAACGAAGTAATTCAATCCTAATAATTAACTCCATGACCTTGCACGGCACCACTGTCAGGGCAATTGGTCTGTAATTACTTGGATCAGAGTTGTTGCCCTTTTTGAAGATTGGAACCACATTTGCATTCTTCCATAAAGTTGGTAATTTTCCAAAGGAAAATGATAATTTAAATAAGAAAAGCAATGCATTGCAAATTTCATTGGCAATTTGTTTGTAGAAAAAAGAAGAAAAACCGTCTGGACCCACTGCATGGCTCGGTTTTAACCTATGAAGCGTGTGAAGCACACTGGATCGGGTAAAAATTACCTCAGTTAGCTCAGTAGACTCCAAAAGGAGCGAATTAAATGGCAATGGGATAAAATGGTTATCAATTACAGCATTAGAGGCAAAAAGATCGTTTATAAGTTCTGCTTTATCAGAGTCAGAAGAAACGAAAACACCCCCAGAGTGTAAGGGTGGTAAAGCACGTGAGGTATGGGTTTTTGCCGGTAAAAGCGAAAGAGGGCAGCTAAATTTCCCTCTTGAAGTACATCAGTCTCTTTACGATTGAGCCAGTCGTCAACCGCAGCCGAATATTGCGAATGACACTCATTATAAGATGCTAAGTTCGATGGAGACTTTACATCCCTAAGTTGATGCCATAGCCTAAGTTTTTTTTTGCCTAGATTATGGATGTAATTTGGTAACATATTTAATTTGGATTGTGACCGACAATCTTGATTTTTAATGTGTTGTTTCCTGCTCCGAGAACGACATTGATCAACAATTCGTTTGAGCAAGTTATGAAAACCATTCCAGACACTGTCCACATTTTGGCTATATGAGGAGAGCCGTGCATTCCAATCAATGCTTGTGACGTGGCTTTTAAGCAGCGCAAAGTCTATCTTGCCCAGCTGGGGAACAGACTTGGGGGCGCAAGAAAAAACCGCATTGATTGTAAAGACAATCATGCAGTGATCACTGTTGCCAAGATGCTCAATGCCATGCAGGTCAAAAATAAAACGATCACTGTTGGAGAAAACAAGATCGAGGATGTTGTCTCCTCGCGTTGGGAAATCAACTAACTGCGTTAGAGCCAGTGGGGCAATCAAATCAAGATAGTAACGGTGGGGTTATCAGCAGCAGTTCGGCCAGCCCAGGAGAATCCAAGTTCTCAGAGTAGAATCCGACGAAACTGAGTTACTCTTTGGGATCCTTCCCTACCCTGCGGCGCTTTGTAAATTTACATCCCTTCCATCCCTACTTCCCATCTGTTCTGCCCGCTCTACTAACCTCCAATCTTTTCACCCGCAGCATGCACGGCAAGAGTCCATAGCAGGGAGGAGGGAGGGTACTCAACGTAACACAGTTTCGTCGGATTCTACACTGAGAACTTAGATTCTCCTGCGAGAACAAGTTCTCTGGTAGAATCTTCAATTCTCATTCGTAACATCCTCCTCACTGTGTTACTCTTTGGGACAGATTAAAAAATGTGCAAGCCTTACGACACGGAATATTACCCCACTAAACTTTGCAGTCGTTGTGCACAGGTCTGTCGACGTCCACTGCACCGACACACCAGGTGACGCACGGGCCCCAGAAAACCGTGGCCATCGTGTTTGCACAAGGGTCCACCAGGAGACCCTCTCGGTTGGGCAACCCCACCTGTCCAGCTACAGGTATCGTTTGCATCAGACTGAACTAGGGAGCCGCCTCCTACACCGGTGTCACGATCACTGCCCACCAGACTGCATCGTCCAAGGACGTGCGTACACAGTCGTCCAGGAGAGGACCTGTGGGAACCAACTAAGAGCACCTCCCGGTCCATGACACCCTGAAGGTGTCCACCACCCCTACACCCGGTCACCTGCCCCACGACCTGAACTGTTGCAGCTGTGCCATTGCCTTGGAGACAAACAAGCCCTACTGGGCACCCCTGCCCAGGCGTAGACGCCCCTGACCAACTCCGATGATAGTCGTAGATTCGAAAGCCGAACTCGTCTCTGCACTGGCGAGGAAACCCGTTGCCCTGCCGATGCCTGGACTGTACAATTGCCCCCAGAACATATCCCATTTGCGCCTGTCAGTATCAGAACCAGCATACCGAATCTGTGGAACTCATTCCGCCTTCCGCTCATTGATGTACACCCCAGACGCCATACCGTTTGAAACCACCTGCCCGCGCACCCCGCGGACGCTTGGAACCATACCGCAACCAGTATTGTTAACAATTCCCGCACATCGACTTGCAAGGCTGTCTTCCACGGCCTCCAAGCGGAGCACCTCCCCGAAATTAGATACAGTGGTGGACCGCAGCACTGCCGGAGCTCACGTGCGCCACTCACTCGGAGCCACAGCATCACCCAGCATTTGCCACCACCAAAACAGACTAAGCTTCAAGTTGTTCAACCGATTACTTCCCCTGGAACCACCCTACCAGGTTGGCCTGTGTCCAAGATGATAACCCAGCATATAACAGTCAGTATTGACATTTCTGTTTCACTCATGTACAGTACGGCTTGCCTCCCCCACCATGTTGCAGCCACGACGACCTCAGAAATGCCTGCACCTGCTAGCTTCGGTGAAGCAATATCGAACCGGTCCACAGCACAGACCTGTAAATTACATAGCAACAGCAGCATGCTCCCCCCCCCCCCCAAAAAAAACACTATATATTTATATTTTATATATATATATATATATATATATATATATATACATCTCGCAACATCGCATCCGCCATTCTCCCATCCGATCTGTACAGCGGATTTTATAAATCCGGCGTCCGAGGTGAAATAATTCTGCCAGATTTGCCTGTATCACGCCCAGCCTGCATTCACCACCCTGCTGGCGGTCAAATAAAACAAAAAAAATTAAATTTAATCCGGGCCAATTGTTTACACTGGATATCCAATGCCACCACCCCATGTACAAAAAAAATTAATTTTCCAAACCAATCAGGCTCACGGTCACACCAGGTGCCCTAATTCCGGGTCGTCAGTTCTCTTCTGACCACACTGCTGAATTTCCGGCCACTCGACTACCTCCCACAGCTGCCACTCCGCATTTTTAGTGTTAGCATTGTCATCCACAAATTTCGAATTCCGGCGTGGCCCCCGTTTCCGACCGCGACCACGAATTTCAACCAATCTGTGCCGCCGAGTTCGCCCAACCGATTGATGGGGCTCATAATCCCAAAATTACTATTTTTCCCAACATATCACTCTGCCGACGACACACCTCGCTCATTAGGCTTACTTCATACATCGTCCCTCGGACGGCATTCACGGCTCGGACCTCTGGCCGGCCCCTTGTCCGCAAGACGGAATTCGTTTTCACAATATTTTCACAATCTCCTCGTGCAACACATTTCACCGTCCCCTACGCCAGCACTACAAGGACTCACGTTCAAGGCCCATTTCGATGTGCTTAACAGCCGACCACTCCGTGGCCCGACCAGCTAACATATGTCCCACTCGGCCTGCCGAACTTACGACATCGTTCACGGCCAGTTTCCCACAGAGTCTAGCACAATCGTTAATCCATAAGCCTATTCCCCTGCACGGCCCTCAGCCGGCTTCTAGTGCTCGCCACACTTTTTCACCAAGTGGATTTTTTATTATTATGATACCGAGTTCGTGGAATTTTCGCTCACTCTACTAACGTATCGGCACTAGTAGGCTTATCGACATCCGTACGCCCCCTGGCCATACGATAAATAACGGATTACCACGTTATTTTTCCACCATCCCACAATAATCGCACACAGCAAACGTTTATCCAACCAACTACATCGTACTCACCACATCGGCCGATGCTGTCTACACGAGCCGCTATTTTGTCTCGCTCGTCTTCGGCATTGTCGGTGGCCATCCGCGTCCCAACGGGCGTCGCTTTCCAGCTTTTTTACGAAACCGTCCACGAAACGCAGCATCCATCCTTGCTTGTAGTTGCCACTATTTCGTTCGACCTGAAGTTGTCATTCGCCATTTTCCATCTCAATAACGACAACGTCGTCGATCACACAACCGTTCACGCCAGCGGCAAGAAAAGAGTGCAGGTTAGTAGAGAGGGCAGAATGGAGGGGTGGAAGTTGACGTAAATTTGCATGCATTTCCAAACAGAAATGACGCAAAACAACAGGTTACAAAGCGCCACAGGGCAGGGAAGGATCCCAAAGAGTAACACAGTGAGGAGGATGCTACGAATGAGAATTAAAACAGCTAAAGATGGAAAGTACTAACTAACTACCACTGCAATTGAAGGTTGCAACACATGTTTCAACCGAAAACACCGTCAGTTCGGCAAATTTACTTTGGTTGAAGTTCATATTAGAGACAGTCACTTACGCAAAACCAAAAATTGTCCAAGTTCCGTTATTCAAACTTGCAAAAATGTTCGACTGTCTCTACTAATAGACTTCTTCAGGCTAGAGTCATGAGACTTGCACAACAACCACCAACGAATTTTCTCAAGTCCACTGGACTCAAGTTCAGTGGACTTAAGAAAGTTTGTTGGTGGTTGTTGTGCAAGTCTGACGACTCTTGCCTGAAGAAGACTTATCAGTAGAGATAGTCGAAAATTTGAAAGTTTGAGTAGTGGAACCTGGACGATTTTTGGTTTTGCGTAAGTGACTGTCTGTAACATGTATCAACCCAATACTAAGCTATTACCACAAATGTGCTAACGTGCTTATCATGTATGTGCTCCTGGCAGTATAATGTTGGTTTGAGTTCCGTGGTAGCATATCAGGTGCGAGACAGTTACATTAACAAACAAAGCTCACAGTGACGAAAACAGCAGTAGCAACTTTATTAAAGGTTTGAATTTAAACAATTGAAATCTTGAAAGCAGCAGCACACTTCAATTGTATTGCTAATTATTAAAATTACGACATGGTAGAGTGCAGACTGTCAGATACAAGTCAAAAAATTGGGAGTATGGTGAAATTTCAACGCATATTTAAGGCTGTCGGTCAGTCTTGAACTCTTGAAATCTGAGCCTTTCATAATAAAGGAAAATGAACAAATTGTTTTACTATTGTGGCTTTTTTTTTAACAATTTACATTTGGTCAAACTCCCACTAGGAAATACCAGCGAATTTTGTGTGCCACCTTACACTAAGGTCAATGCCCATCCCCTATCTTTCAACAATGGATTTTCTGCACGATGGGATGGGCTCCAGAGCATTTTTATGGTATTTCCAAATACCATTTTACAGCAAAAGAACACTCATATGACTTACCGTGACTCAATCATCTTTTTGGCTGCTTCAGCATATTTTGATAGCTGTTTTCGAGCGTCTCCAGAAAACTTTGGGCGGACAAGTTTTATTGGAATGTCGTTCATTATCTCCCTATACATTGACATAGAGATTTCTGGAAAGCAGAAACTGGGCAACATCGGATCTGTGCCAGTGTCGACGACTTTACGTTCCAGAAGCCACCTATTAAAAGATTCTTTGGGGGGATCAATACCTGAAAAATAAAGTTGATACCACATTAAAGCTGGATAGAGTTGCCCAAGATCAGCCGTATGAAATTCAAGCACTTCCAAGTATCTTTTCGGACACGAACATGTTTTTTTCTTTTCAAGGGGTATTTTTTTTATAATTCTGGTTGTATAGTATTTTAAGAAAAAAATTGTCCTTTGTGTTACTGTGAAAGTTTTCGTCATTGTACGAGTCATAATTCAGAGAACTATGTAGAAAGTTTCCGCTCATTTTCACACAGAAGACTCGCACTAAGTCTTTCTAATTTTCAGTGGCTGGCTGGCTGCCTCCTTCTTCAGGCACTTTGACAAAAGTTTTACTGGTTTCTCTGAGTTCATACAACGTCTGGGAGTCTTTGCAGGTTACCCTGTAGACACAACCCCTGCGGTGGTAGGTAGGGCTGTCTGGTTCATGAACTCATTCCTTCGTTGGTCTGAGATCTCATGCACCAGTTGTGTCACAGCCACAGCTTCAGGCTCAACGCTCTTGGTACGTGCCCCCCCCCCTCCTCCCCCCGCACCTAGACAAGCAAAAAAACCTGAACCTGTGATGCGTGTGTCGAATCATTTCCCTAGTTTTGTCTCCAGCACCAACTTCGCGATAAAACAGTCACCTGACTTATTTCCTTCTCGTGCGGCGTAGTGGGAGCATTACTCATCCTGTTGTCTGGCTTTTACCTTACCTTCTCTGGAGTGGCACATTTCTTGATAATGCAGTCTGAGCCTGCCTACAAGATTGGCTCGATAGTGTTCAACTTCAGGATGAGGTGGAGGAAGCAGTGAAGGAGTTTTCTCCCATATAACAGCGTTAGTTGGGATTTCAAGATCCCACGGGCCGCTGAAAAGAAATAGTAAAACATTAAATTATAAAATAGGTTATTTTCTGTGAATTTTTGTGCTGCGGTACAGTTCTTATTTTTTTTTTTTTTTTACAAATAATGCAAGTTAATTCTAACTGGTTGAATCCTCATTCTTTTTGCTTGTCTCGTAGAGCTTGTCGCGGGAAAAAAACAAGAGCAGATAACAAACCGAAGCACTTTATCGCTGGAAACCAATTGGTAAATGAAACCTATTATTCTAAAGAAACAAAACCCCTAACGCTATGACGGGAGTTGGTTTGTTTGACTTACTACAGTTTCTTTATTTCTCTTCCGTGTTATTCTGTGAAAATTATCAAAATCTGCACAATTTAAATTTTTCCATCAAAACTCACATAATTTTGGCTGCAGCCTACGGAAATACAGCATAATGCAAACATTTTGTTATGTTGCAAATGTTATACAATAATGTTGTAACCTGTGTTGACCGCAGGCAACAAAACAGTATAACACATGATAGACTACATGGAAACAAGCGACTTTAAAAATGTCATTATAATAATTTGAGGGTGATGAACCTCTTAGGAATCTAATAGGCCACAAATATGTCGTGTAAGCTAACTGAAACACATAGCCAAAAAGATTTTACATAAAGACAGCAAATAAACCGGGATTCGTACAGATGCCGCCGATACCCTAGAAAAGAATTTTTTTTTCATTCCAGTTTGGAGCTATTAGCAGGAAGAGGCACGGGGTCCATTCTATTTTTAGAAGGGCTTGAGGCAGTAGTTTGAATGGTGGGAATAGTAGCCGAAGAGGTTCGTCCAAGGGAATGAGATAGCATCCACTCCTCATGCTTGTTTGTCGGGAACTAGACTGATGAAGCGGGGAAGTCTGGCATTGTGCTTCGTGGCAAATAGGTCAATCATCGGGTTTCCCCACGTAGCAAACAGATATAAGCAGATGGGGTCTTATAGAGTCCATTCTCCTGAGGGTTATTGGTGACGACGGGATAGAGCTGCAATACCGTTTCGATGCCCTGGGATATGCACAGATAGGAGCGTTGTTTTCAGTTGAATGCAGAGCTTGAAGATCTCGGATGTGACGTTGTGGAGTTTCTTGTTCCTCCTTCTTTCTTAAGATAAGCTACTGCAGTGGTGTTGTATATATGATAAGGCTGTACCGAACGAGAATTTTCAGTCGAACCGAACCAAACCAAACCAACCTTAAATAAGCCGAACACCGAAAACTTTCGAACCGAACAAAAATGTACCAAACCAGTCTATCTTAAACTAAAATGTAAAAGAACTCAGTTCACAAAGATTCATCAAAGCACACGTTTCTTAACAAATGTAGGTATTTTCACATGGACTTGTAAGTACATAGATGTTGAAACTCTGTTTAAACATAAAAAAATCTCCATTACTTTTACATTTTCCCTTATAATTTTGAACCGTTAGAGCTAGGAACTTGTGGTTTGGACTATACCCCTCCGCCGCCGCTGTTAGCCGCCGCGCCATATTTTTTTTGAGTCAGACGAACAGCCGCCGAATATGAAATAAATACGGTGTGAGACGAAAATTGTGAACTTTTAATGCATCAAAATGAAATGAAACAGTTATTAAAGGAATACTAAACCCTCACTTTTCCAATTTTTTTAATGATAGCTAAGACCCTAAAAACCCCTTCAAAACTTATAAAATGTCGCTTGCCTTCTTACTTATGTCGTAATAAATTAAAATAAGTGTGTTTTTTAAGACACCCAACCAAACGTAACACCACGAGAGCTCGCGACTATGGAGGTTTCATGAAGCAGCGTGACTCAAAACCATAACGGAAGTGGGGAGCGCATCCTTCCCATCGTGCAGCGCGCGCGACCACTCTCTGCTTGTAAACAAACATGGCTACCAACAACGCTGTCGCTGTCAATTCGTTGCAGCCTTATCAGTTTGAACCTGTTGCAAGTGGTAAACGGAAGGAAAAAAGATGCGAGATCGCTAAGAAAACACCAAAGAAGCCAGAAGACTTGCGGGATCCTGCCAGCGATGACCTGTCGTGGTGTAGATGCCAGAAATGCCCGGACTACGAGAGTCCCAGGCTATGCCGTTTTGTTTCTGGCGCACGCGCAGGTCACGCAGACAGGTGGAAGGCGCCGTAAAAGAAATGACGTCACGACGCGTGGTGGTTCAAACGGGATTTTCTCCAGAGCTTGTGCGTCTACTTAAATCAGGTAGTTTAAAAATTCGTATGGCTTAAACACTGACACCCATTGACGTCGGATGCCTGTTAACATTAATTCCAGCATGTAAACTATCAATAAAAAAATTCATTGTTGGAGGGTTTAGAATTCCTTTAAGTTAGTTTTAACTTTGTCTAACGGTAAGCTGCTCTCCACTCCCTTATTTTTCGTAGTTTCTGAAACCATACCCTCTTGCCAGCAACTTATGCGTGTCATGTATTTGCGGTCATCAGCAAGCAGGGTTACTTTCGACTTCGTTTTTAGGGTTCGAGTAATAATAGTCAGGGTACATGGCTATGGAACCATTGCTTAAAAAAAATTGAGTGGTGATGTGGCTCTCTCTGAATTTTAATTTGACGGTTCTTTGCGAATTTTTCCTTTTTATTTTTTTTTTATTTGTGATTCATCTAGAAATCAATTAGGCCTTATATTCCCCCCACCCCCTTCCATTTCGTCATTTTCTTGCGCAGTGAGTTTCTTCGTTGATATCTTTGCTTCATTTTGGTCGACTTAGCCGAAAATTAGCCGTCAGCCAGCTGAATTTATAGTTAGCCGGTGGTGGCCATAAAATTTGTGGCTAGCCGACATTAGCCGAAATTTCTGTTAAGCAGGCTGAAAATGACAAAATAATGCGGCTGAGGGGTATAGTTTGGACCAACAGAAAGCTGGCAAATAAACCTTCAAAATGATGTATTCAAACATCAAAATCCGTCGATTAGAAGTGAAAATATGTTCGGTTTGGTATTTTGCATTTGAAAGACCAAACACCGAACTGAACCGAACACCCTCTGTTCTTCGGCCATATTCGGTTCGGTTTGTTCGGTTCGGTACAGCGTTATCGTCCTGTGTGTAAGCACCAAATTTTCAAGAAAACTACACTTTATGAGGATAAGACAATCTCCCGTGTACTTCATGTCCACACCTATGACAAACGTTTAGGAAGGGGTGCCCTCTGAAATCTGTCCAAAAAACAACATGGCGGCCATTTTTGTTTTTAAAATGGCGCTATAAAACACAATAATTCAATATCATGCTAACGTATGTAAGTTTGGTGTCAGTTGCTAGGTTTTAATGTCTGCCGAATTCAGAAAAATGCTCTGAAAAGGTGCCAGGTCTCCACACAACAAGTTATCCAAGATGGCGGCCAAATGGTGGCAAAATTCAAGTGTTTTTCATAGTTTTAAAAGATACTTATCAGTAGGGAAGATTTGAATTAGTGATAAAAAAAAAGCGAGTTCGTTCGCAATGACTAATAACTAGAAAAAATTCCAGCTTAAATCCGCAGTGTAGTGTGTTTATAATTAGGGGTTAAGCTGCGCCTAATTCTCTATGCTGTATAGCACTATTTTTTTTTAATTCACGATAAGTTACATCTTTAAAGTGATGCGGTAGCAGTTTTAATTAAAATAAATGGATGTATTTATCCTTAGATATCAGGTGGAGATGTGTATATTTCAACATGGATAACTGAAACTATTTATGTAATTAGGAGCTACGCTACTGCAGTTTATCTACATTGTAGCAAGGGTAATATGGATTATTACCCTTGATTGTAGTGATGTGCATTTTGAGTCTCTTTACCACAAGTTACGTCTTTAAAGTGCTGCAATAGCAGTTCTAATTAAGATAAATGGATATAATTAGGCTTAAATGAAAGGAGAAGATGTATGTTTTCCAACAAGTGTAATAAAAACGATCTATTGTAATTAGGGGCTAAAGCTACAGCAGTTTATCTACGGTGTAGCACTGTGCTTTTTGCGTCTATTTATCACAAGTTACATCTTTAAACTGATGCAGTAGCCCTTCTAATTAAAATAAATGGATATATTTAGGCTTATATGAAAAATGAGAGATGTACCTTTTCCAACAAGCGTAATTAAAATACATTCATTAATCATAATTTGAACTTCCACCGAATCATTTTAAAGATGTAACTTAGAGAGGAATGACGTAAGCACGGAGCTACAGCACAGTGTGGGAATGGCAAGCTGCCCTCCAGCTCGCCATTTCCCACCCAGCTGGCCTTTCCCAACGTTTTCACGCTTGCGCGCCACCTGGCGGCACAAGGCAGTGAGTCAAGAGCTGAGCAACGGTCAAAATGGCCGAGTCAACAAGTATTCAGTCGAGCTTCAGTAGTTAAAGTCATGATTAGAACCGAACCCTGGACTCGTGCTTTGCTTGGGGAAGGTCGAAGGGAAAGGAATCACTCGACCCTCGCAAAGAGTTGGCACCGGAACAGAGGATGGATGGTAAATATGATGAGAAAGAACTTTGGCAAAATGTACACAGCGGTCGAGCGGTAGAAAAGGAAGCCATGCGGTCGGCTGAAGAACAATGCTTTGTGTAAAGGTTGGTCGAAAAGTTTTTGGCGGGTCCCAATTTAGCTGGTAGGGGAAGAAAGAAGAACGAGTGAACGTCAAAATTGTTGAACATTTGGGAAAAATTGTTGTCAAGCTGCCTTCCAATTCGCCATTTACCACCCAGCTGGCCTTTCCTAACATTTTCACGCTCACGCACCACCTGGCGGCACAAGGCAGTGAGTTGAGAGCAGAGCAACGGACAAAATGGCCGAGAACATGTATTCAGTCGAGCTTCAGCAGTAAAAGTCATGATTAGAACCGAACCCTGGACTCTTGTTTTGTTTGGGGAAGGTCGAAGGGAAAGGAATCACCCGACCCTCGCAACAGATAAACACTTATAGCTTATCTCCTAATCACGACTTTTTATTACCTGTGTTGGAATATAAATTTCGCCACCTTTCGTATAATCCTGATTACATCCATTTACCATAATTAGAACTGCCACCGTGTCAATTTAAAGATGTAACATGCGGTGAATTGAAGAAGAAATCATGGGGCTACATCGTATATAAACAGTTTTAGCTTATCCTCTAATTAATTGCCCTTGTTCAAACATAAACTTCTCCATCTTTCATCTAAGCTTACTTACAGGAATTTATCTTAATTAGAATGGCTCCTGCAGCTGTTTAAAGCTGCAACTTACTATGAATTGGAAGAAAAATGCAGTGCTACAGCTAGTGGTCGCAATTACCGGTTATTTCATTAAACGTTTACCCTATTTTTAAAACGTTCGGTTACCGTGTAACCAAGTATTAACAATGTTCACAAAACAATTGTTAAAAAAAAATGTTTAGTAAAAACGTAGACCATTGTTTATTGCCATTATTCAGTAACAGTTTAGTAATGGATGCAGACCATTGTTTAATCTATCGTAGGTTTAATTAATTGGTACGTGCTGGATCCATATTTTTTGGATTAAAGACGGATCTGATAGTAAATTATTCACCGGCTGGCGGTGTAGGGTGTTTTCCACCAAGACGATATTTCATGGCTCCAGTTGATCCGCCTGCATATTTTAAAACTGTACCGCAGAATTCACATTTAACTGTTTCAGCAGAAGCTTTTTTAAAGTGGCATTATAGGAAAAATATTACCTGACTTGGTGCACGTGGTGAAAAAAAGATGTAGCTATGATGATTGACGATCCAATTGTAATCGTGATTGACAGCTGAGTTAAATGCATGTGCGCGAAATACTCCGGGTTGCTTGGACGAGTCTACTTTCGGAGTTTGGCCGCTGGTGATGGGAGAGGGAGGGAGAAAATTAGTTAAAGTCAAGTTATAACTAACTTTATGTCCATCGATGCTATCTTGGTAGATTCCGTTTACACGAACACGGAAATTAAAATCCGTTTAACCGAACTTGCCACGGTTATCGGTTACACGTTTAAATAAATAAATATCAAGGTTTACCACCTGCTGGTGGATGGTTGCCGGAAGGGTTGTGACCCACTGACACCGTACCATTTCGCACGGGGAGGCGGGGGAGGAGGAGTTTCTTATTTAATGGTTTCTTTTAAGGAGCTCCCGACGGAACCCACTCTCTTGAGTCCATACACACCACCCTTGAGCGAAGAGCATTCCAGACTAGGACAACACGAACTGCAAAAAAATTTCCTCTGCAGTCAAGACGCGATTTCTGGACAGCAAGTTTCCACGGGCGGCCCCGAGTATTGTGGAGAGACAGCTACTAGCTACCACGTTGCAACCACTAGCTACAGCATGGAAACAGCCACAACTTAATTCCTAATTACAAACACTATACTACGGATTTTACTTGTTTGTTGCTAGTTACTAGTCATTGCAAATGAACTAACCTTTTTGAGGAATCATTCAAATCTGCTTCTAGTCTATCGATATAATTTCAAATTATGAAAAACACTTGGAATTTTGTCCCATTTTGACCGCCATTTTGGATATCTCATTGTGTAAAGTCCTGGCAATTATTTAGAGCATTTTTTTGAATTCGGTACACCTTAAAAACCTAGAAGCCGGCACTTAACTTACAAACATCAGTAAGATTTTCAAATTTTTGCTTTGTACAGTGGCCGTTTTAAAAACAAAATGGCTGCCATGTTGGTTTTTGGGCAGGTTTCAGGAGGCACCCCTTCCTAAAAGTTTATCATGGGTGTGGACATGAAGTACACCAGTGATGGTGTTATCCTCACAAAGTGCATTTTTTTTTTGCTTACACCTAGGACTATTACTATTTGAACTTGAACCACTTTCCTTGATACTAGGGACTGGAGTGTTTGACACTGTTGAGAATAGCTTTTAGTTCAAGAACGTTGATGTGGCCTTGGACTTCGTTTGGCCACAAGCCTGATGCTTCGTGGTCTGCGATGTGACCTCACCAAACGTCGAATGAGGCGTCTATTAGAAGGTGAAAGTCTGGTTGGGGCTCGTGAAGTGGAACCATTTGAGACGTGGACATCAGACAACCAGAGGAGGGTTTCGAAGGGGAAGGTTTCGTCCAAGGATGTTCGGTGTCTGTGAGATGTAGGCGCCTTCCCCAAGTATTGATGCGGCAATGATGAAACGGTATGGTCATCTTCCGTGGGGGTGGAGTCCAGTTTCCCTGGGGGTGCCTCGTGTTGCCAGATTGCAAACAATTTGGTAGTTGCGAATCTTCCGCAAGTGGTTGCTGCGGAAGACGATGACAATGACTGGCCTTTGGCAGCTGTTGGGTTTGCCTGAAAGTGTGTCTTACACGTTAAAAGGGTCACGTTCCACATGCGGTTATTTCTGCAGGAGATTTATTGGCGTGGGTCGGGCAGGAGCCTGTGGCGGTTGTTTAACAGAAGGGCCTCACCAGACTTTGCCCTGGTGGGAGACAGTGTTGAGTGCGGAATGGGTACGCCAGTCGTGGGTGATACCCGAGGCGGCAACAGTCATTTTCACCGACACATCCAACGTTGACAGCAGGAGCACTATTGCAGCGCCTGCAGTTGAAGGGTCTGCCTTAGCAGTGGGTGGATTGCTGGTGCTGCGCCACGGGTAGAATCTGTCCCAACAAGTAACACAGCGTGGAGGGATTATATGAGTGAGAAAGTGAGAGATTCTACTCTGAGAACTTCGATTCTTCTGCGAGAACAAGTTCTCTGGTAGAATCACCATTTCTCACTCATATAATCCCTCCACGCCTTGTTACTTGTTGGGACAGATTCTACCCGTGGCGCAGCACCAGCAATCACCCACTACTACAGCAGACCCTGCAATAGCTACTCCCGCTGTCAACGTTGGATGCGTCGACGAAAATCACTGTTGCCGCCGCGGGTATCACCCACGTCTGGCGTACCCATTCGCACTCAACACCATCTCCCACCAGAGCAAAGCATGGCAAGGCCCTACTGTTAAACAACGCCACAGGCTCCTGCCCGGCCCCACGCCAATAAATCGCCTGCAGAAATAATTGCATGTGGAATGTACCCCTTTTAGCATGTAAGACACACTTTCAAGCAAACCCAACAGCTGCCAAAGGCCAGTCATTGTCACCGTCTTCCGCGGCAACCACTCGTGGAAGATTCGCAACTACCAAATTGTTTGCAATCTGGCAACACGAGGCGCCCCCACTGCATGCCTACCATAACGCCTCTTTAGAAACAGCAACCACCGCGTGGGAACCAATAGTGAATACACTGTTCTCGTATTGCGACGAGAACTCCAATCTCACTAGCATTCATAACGTCTGCTACAAACACCAATGTACTCGCTCCACTGAGCGTCCCAAGATGTTTGTAAAATCACCAAAGTACGTGAAGATGAACACACGTTTAGCCAAAGAAAACGATGCACCGCTGTAGCAAAAGTCATGAACACACTTGGAGCCGAAGCCCAAAACCGAAGAGAAGCACTCGAAATCAGTACAGAACACCCTGCCAGGAAAACAGCAAGTGTCTCCTTGCCCCTCTGCAACAGGGACAGCAAACAAACTCGTGACACGAGAATTTTCACCATGAACCCAACCGACTTCTAACCGTGCATCACTACAGATAATGTGCCCCATACACACTTCCCCACCAGCACATGTACGCTTAACCTATCTAGGTTTAAAATAAATCTGAAATGAACCTCCTGGTCCCCCTCCTCACCCGTAAATATCAGCGAAATAAAACCAACGGCGCCACTGCAACCACGTCAATCACTCCTTGTTGCACATTTTCTTAAGCTTAGGTGCTATTCTCGAATTAATCGAATCATCGACATACTGGCAATGGGGGGTGGGGCACAACTCGCCGAACAGCGGCACCCAACACAGGCCTAAGTCCACGGTCACTATTTTTACATACCAATAATTCATGGTGATGCCCCAATCGCCCTCCAGGTACCTTCACGGCCCACCAAGCCTACTGCTGTCCATTCGACAGACGGCATAATGCAACCCACTCACATTTGTGTTATTATTTGCACTTGGCACACTTTTCGCTCGTGCCAGCCAGACAATGTCGTACTCGTCCACGGAATTTTACGTACATTCGTCTCGCATGCGTGTGTGGAAATATCTATGTTTCGATAGATATATGTATATTTCTAAGTACGGAAACTCAACCACCGCCTCACAACATTTGTGGAATCATAATGCCCAACGCCTCGCAACATTTGCGGAATTCAACGCCTCGCAACATTTATGCAAATTGTAACGGCTCGGATCGTTTGTACTGTACTTGGAACAATCTGTAGTCCCATTTAACGACACATCAATTTTAAAGACCTACTGACCTGACAAAAGTATTTCCCATGGATTCTTCTCCAAGCGTTTGTTGGCCACCCGGCCACCTGGCCGACGCCATCTTGTTTGATAATAGTCTCAATCCAGTCTCTCCGTTCACTACCCCGGGAAAACAAGGCAACGCGCGATGGTAATATAAAAATCAGGCTGCGCCAGCCCTGACATCTGACCATATTGCCCTACCGTTACGATTTCAACAAGAGAAACGTTATCGAAGCACACTTCCAAACAATCTTTTCTGCGCCAGGACCCACGCCAGTAGCACAGTATCGGTCGTATTTTCAGTTGGCTCGTGCCAATCTTCCCCCATCTCAAGACAATAACGCCTTAATCACCACCGAACTTTTCTCAAAATCTTTCTTTAATCCTTTGCCTCGAGCCTTTGTACCCAGCAGCGACGCATGCTGCATTCGTTTATTTCGTAATGAATAATTCTCATAACCATACGCCTCGCCTCGATCGCTAGCGGAATTAACTGGGTAACTATTGAATGCCTAGTCACATTGACAGAGTTCTCCGTTCGGTATTTCATATTTCTCCTTGTCCCTCGGACGCGTGTCCAGAATATCGTCAGCATGCTGCAAACCAATTCTAAGCAACACATGATGCATTACGACCTTTTGCATTTTTCCCTTCACTTTCGGTCTCGTGCCGCCGCCATTTTCTTGAAATTTTCCCTGTTGGCTTTCTCGCTGAATTCACAACAACAACGCTCAGTATCCCCACCATCTGCTGGGTAATCCACATGCTAAGCTCGTGATTCTTCTTTGGTATGACACATTAATAGCAGATGAAGCTATAATTCAATTCAAATTCTGGTGACACTTGACTCATGCTCAGAATTTTTTCAACTTGTCATGCCAACAGCAAAAGATACAGTGGGATCTAGACGCGTGGCAGGAAGTGAGGTAGGGAACTGGAAGCGACGCAAAGGTCGCGTTAAAAATTGCATAAATTAGAGGAAATTTATGCAAATGAAGGAAAAAGAAGTGCCGATTGGTAAGAAGGACATCCCAACAAGTAACACAGCGAGGAGGGATTATATGAATTGAGAAGCAAGTTTCACTTCCGCAGTGAGGAATTCGGACTGTGCATAAATGACGAAATATTTAGGATAGGTGGAGCCGTCGCCAAATGGTCGGAAGTACAATTCTCTCTTCCAGGTCGAGGAGGTGGAGGGTCCTTGTCAAATTTTAAGGACTTACCTTTCCCACGTAGAAGACCACCGTTGCGTAAAAGAGATGTGAGAAGAGTGGTTGATTGACCGAGAATGAATCTTTGTTTAGTGTTGCAATCCCGGAGACCAAACCGAACCCTGTTGTCAGGCCTCTGTTCTTCAGTGGTTGTGCTGCATCTAATGTTGGCTTGTAGAGAAAACAGTAGAGAACAATCTCTTCACCGGTTTTCTACAGTTCAGATAATTGAATTGTGGAAGGGTCATTCATCGCGTGAGTACGAGTTGTCCTCAAAATGTGCACGAGGGGAATGGCCATCACGGTCAGAGCCGCAAATGGAAGATATCGTGTAGAAATCATTATTGGTGTCAAAAGAAGGATCGTTGCTGCCATGTTGGTCTTGGTTCTTTCACCAGTGGCTTTTATGATGGTATTTCGTTTTTAAGGAGGCACGAAGCGCCATGTTGGTAGCAGTAGACCTTTCGCTGTCACTTTCGGAGCAATGGGCACTTTTGATGTCACGTGATGAAGCTATGCGTAAACGGTGTCTGTGGTTTTTGGAGCGTCTTTCTTTCAGGAGACCAAGGGCGGCGAAAGGAATGAAGGGTGGAAGACCACGAACAACTTTTGCCAAAAAAAGATGAATTCCGTGCAGGAGATCTGTTTCGCTTCTTTGTTGCGGGCAGCGAAAGCCAACGTTTACAAGCGGTTGTTGCATCACTCTTTCAAAGAGCTCGTTAATTTTTTTCTTTCGTTAAGGGTTCAGAAGCAGCAGGCTTTGCTGAGCGCTAAGATGAGCAAGACAAAAGAGCCGAAGGACATCACAGGTGGTTACGCTGCTTTTCTTTGTCTTTTTATGATGCCCGACTTTCAGTTTCAATTTGGAGTAGGTAGATTTGAATTTGAATTTCTGTAATTCCGAGTGAAGTTTTTGAAGGCTAGGGGAATCAGGTTTAGCAGACGTCAAAGCCTGCCCACAAGGCACAGGTGATGCAGCAGAAGTATTGGCGCTGGCCCAAAGACCATAAGCCGCCATCTTGATAGGAGAACTGGGCACATGAAAGCTCTGAACTGGAGAGGAGCGGCTTTCGTTGTAGGAAGAGGCACTACGAAAGAGGACGCGCAGAAGGCGACATGGCGACGACATCCGGGACTGGACAGGCTGCGGAGACAAAAGGCCGACAGCAGCAGCAGTAGAAGGAGTCAATTCAGCTGAGGGCGGAGATGAGTTCTTTCCAGATGGTGGCTTGAGAACGCTTCTTGCTTTTCCCAGTTCTTTCGTTGTTAGACGAGAATCTTCAATCTTTTTCGCCGAAAGGTAGGAAAAAACCGACGTGAACACAACGGCCACTTGAGAATAAGAGATGACTGCTTTCGCCCTACGGGCTCTTTATAGGTGAGAAGCGCACATAAGCACTTCGGGTTAGGGAGCTGGCTGGAATTAGACAAATCAATCTCAAGTGAGAAACTTGCATTCGAGAATCAGAATGCTAATTTTACAGGTAATGTATAAGGCTGTAGCGAACCGAACAAACCGAACAAAACATGGCCGAACAGAGGGTGTTCGGTTCGGATTTCGGCCTTTCAAAAGAAACATACCGAACCGAACATATTTTCATTTCTAGTTGACATCATCTGCCACCAGGTATGTTTGCTCTATGCAAAAACCTGGTGACCATCTAAGTTACTCTTGTTCCCTAGAGACCTTCTCAGCCTCAGGAATAGGTGGGTCTCTTGGTGCTTACTTGAACCTGTGAGAGCAACTGGCATTGTGTTGTTTCTGATGAAACCAACTGTACTCCACTTGCTTTGGGTGCCAGAGATGCTAGGTGGCGATGTCCCTGCTTTCTGTAGGTTCGGATGAACCTGTAACCCGAGAGTGAAGAGTTCATGGCTCTTCTTGCGGGCACAGTTCATCATCCCACACACGGGGCTCTCATGACAAGGGTGGAGGTAACTTGCAGTCCTGCACCCCTCCCCACTGCTTTCCCCGATGCATCGGGGTATGACTGTTTATGTAGTACCCTCATGGTTCCAACTCCATCTGCCGATTCCAACACTCTGCATGGGGGAGATTTCGCTGGTAAAATTCCAGTGGTTCCACGACTCTATCTGACTGCAATCCGTTGTCAGGTCGTCGCAACAGAGGCTCGAAATGTCCCGAAAAAAATGTGTAGCATAATTGCGAAGCAAATATAAAATTTGCGTAGCAATCGCAAAATACTGGTTAGCAGTTTTCATGATGCATAGTTACTTTCCTTGGCAGCAAAAGGACATTTTCATTTTAAAATTGATGGTTCAGCTAGAACAAGAGAATGTGATTGTGTGACGTATAAATTGCAACATTTTTTTTAAATTCCTAAATATTCTGATGCTTTATTTTACGCTCGTGTATCGTTCAATTTCATTCTTTGCATGTGGCATAAAAATAACACAACTTCTGTAGGGATTGGAATTAAGAATTTTACAGAACACAATGAACGTTCTATTGTAAATGGGCAAGGCCTACTGCAAAAGGATTTTTTAACATAGTTGAATGGGGGAAACCTGCCCGAATTGGGGCGTCACCCCTGACAAAGTTCTTTCGCCATGATGTTACGTTGCTGAATTGCTACGCAAATTTCAAATTTGTGTCGCTAATGTCTAAAATTGAGGTGCAAACTGCGATGCGATACCGCTCATTTCAAGCCCTGCAGAGCAAGCTGGTGTTGGAAGTTGGGCCTTGTTTCCCGCCATCTGGAGAATGGGTTCATTCCCTCTCGCACTGGTTTCCGCGAGCTCATCCAATGGTTGTTACCAACTCTTGCTGTCTACTCTTCACCTCCTTTTCAGCATCCCCGCTTGGAACTGGCTGTTCCAGGAAGACGAGTCATTGTTGCTAGCGACGTCCTTTGTTGCTAGCGACGTCCTTTGTTGCCAGTGCCACTCTCGGCATCTGAGGAGAGTAAGGTTTGGTGAATGCACCGCCTTTATGGTCTGCCAGCTCTTTTTCCATGTTGTCTTCGACCTTCGCCAATGGTGGCGTTATGACAACTCCTTGCCCTCGTTGATCCCTGCGGTCCAAGGGAACTCGATGTGGAACCCCGTCCAGGGCCCGGTCGATGGTGTTTCCGATGATCTCCTTGAACATTGATGTATGATCTTTGTTGAAGGGATGCTAATGTTACGACCTTTGAATTGTTTTCAGGCCTCATCCGTGTGGGCTGACCTTGAGGTGCAATTGTGGCTAAACATCTGTTAGCTCCCTTATGTCCAGTACTCTAGCCCCTTGTTATGGATAACTGGCTCCCTGAAGGTGGAGACTTCAATGCCCGGTCCCCTCTTCAGTCCTGGTGTCTTCGAGCTGAAGACATAGCCATTCACGAAATCTGTTGTGGACTTCTTCGGTGGATCTTTCCTTGCTCCCTTTCCGGAGACCGGGCGGAGGGACTCCTTGGCGAAAGAGATGCTGGATCTCCTGGCCCGTGGCTTGCTGATCCTGAGAATAGGATCGAAGGGGTGAGTCGTCGGTACCACCGAAGCGTTTCCCTGATGCGGTGCCCTTATTGCAGTTCATTGATGCAGTCTTTGGGTCAATGGTGTGGTCTGGGGACTCCTGGGGTGTGTTCGTCCCTGGGTCCTTGAAGCCTTAACCACTCAGCATTCGACGAATCCTGGTGTGGAGACCAGGAGGACGTCTTCGACGAACGTGTTGTGTTGGCGCCTGGCAGGGAATGCCTGAGCCTGGCAACAGGAGAGGACGTGCTGTTTTGTTTCGCCTGCGTTGCACCCTTGGAGACTCCTGTTCCCGTAAGGGAATGGTGAAACACCATCTGTGGTGGCATGTCTCTCAAAGAATCCCCTCCATCTGTGATTCTCGATCCTTTAGACACGTTGTTCTGGTAGTGACCGATGCTCGCTGGGCCTTGGTGACCGTCGAGATCTCAGGTCTTCTGTGTCTGGAGTACCATCATCCATTTGATGGATGACGGACCCAGTGGGGGGGGGGGGGGGGAAGCAAGTCCCTCCACGTATATAGCCTTTGGTTATTGCTAGCTGACCAACCTAGGAGAACCTCGGTGCCGAATCTCTGCATGCTCCAATGACTGCCAGGTCCGGAGACCTGGGTGGCTTGGAAACAACTTCTTCGTCTTGAATTGCGGACTGAAGGGGTTGTCCATGTCCTGGTGCATCTCTGTATGCTGGCCAGGAGCTTCCCTGGGAGCCTTTGGGGTCTCGTAGGCCTTCCCCATGGAATGTCGTTCTTCAGCCAGTGTCGCCTCTTGGTGACTATGTACTTCCGGTGACTTTAGTTCCTTGACGGTGTCGCTTGTTTAGTAGCCACTGTCGTGTTCACGTCCTAGGGAACCCCCTTCCCCTTCAAGGCTACCGACTCTTGGCTGGCCTCTACATTGACGACTTCCAGACACCTGGTGACTGCCACACCACTTGGTGACAGTCTTTCCTGTTAGCGATTGCTGGTTCACAAGGAACTCGCCGTCCCACTCGGAGACTGCTGTCCTTTCCGACTGTCATCTCACTGGTGATAGTCGTTCTCCTGGCAACTGTCGTTCCACTTGATAACTGTCCCTTAAGTAGGCAATTCCTGTTCACTTGGCGACTGTTGTTCCATTGGGCTACTGTCGTCTTGCTTCACCAATACTGTAATCCCTGGTGATTGCTGTGTCGCATGGATGACCGCTGTCTGATGTCCCCTGGTGACTCACCAGACGGCGGGTGCATCCTGTCGGTGCCTGTCATTTCATTGATGAATGCAGTCCCTCCTTGGGCAACTGTACTCCTTTCGGACATCTGTCGGATCTGCATGGTACTGTACCTCCTCCCTGATGGCTGTCACCCTTCAGGGTGGTTGCTGGACCTTCCAGTTGACTGTCGTTCCATTTGAGCGACTGCTGTGTCTGCTGTCACTGCTGGGTGACTGCCTGCCGTTCCTGCTGGGAGACTGTTGTTTTCTGTTTGGCGACTACCAAACCTGTCAGGCGACTGCAGTGTCCATAGGGTGACGGCAGTATCTGCTGGGCGACTGTCATCCCGTTTGGGAGTCCTGCCGGGAGGCTGCCTAACTCTTGAGCAACTGTTGTTTGCTCTGGAATGACTGCCTTTCCTCCAGCGAGACTGTCGCCTCTTTGTTCACCACCTGGCGACTGCCATCCTTGTTTGATGGTCCCTTTGTGATGCAGGTCTTTTGGCGCCTGGCAAGGCGACAGCTGCTGCACTGATGCGACTGTCGCTTCTCTTGCAAGACTGTCGTTCCCTTGGGTTGACAATCGTGTCTGGAGACTGCTACTGACGACTGTGACTGACGACTGCAACTCACAACTGGTGACTGCACCTGGCGACTATCATCCTTGTTGGCCTACAGGCAACTAGCTACTGTCATCCTAGACGGCCTACAAGCGACTGGCGACTGCTGTTGCTCTGATGCGACTCCTGCTCCCCTTGTGTGTCTTTTCTTTGGTTCGAGAATCTTCCTGCCGACTGTCGTCCTTGACGGTCCTGGCGACTGACGACTGGCGACTGCCTCCCATCGTGGTGTCGTCTTGGGGAGCTAGCTCCATAACGACTGACGCACCCATCAGGGCTGTCATCCCTATGGTGGCAATGTCTCCAGACCTTCTACACTTTCCTGGTGAGAGTCGTTCCATGATGTGTTCCTTCTTGAAGTGTGTTGCCACAGGAATTACTTCGTTGGAAACCATCTTGCCTGGTTTGACGAGATCGAGAACGCCTTACCAACCGTTTGCATGGTCCCTTTCGAGAAGAGACTCTGCGCTGCACTGGAGCAGGGAGTCGGACTCAATCGAGCGACTGCCCAGGGCTGATGGCCCCACAGTCGCAGCTCCCGCTGTGAAGCCTTCTCCGGCTTGTCCTTTGTTCTTGTAGGGTGCGTCAAGCATCCGACATCAATTCTGCCAGCCCAAAACATGCTTCTTTCCTTCTTTACAAGAAAAGTGCTGCCCATTAAGGATAGGAAGAGCATGTAGGTTCTAGATTGGAATCCTGGTCCCGGGCGAATCCTGATGATCCAAGAAAACTTAGGCGACTGAGTTGCCGAGTCGGCAGGTTGAAGTCAACATCGGTGTAACACGGCAACGCCGCGTTACATCGAAACGTCTGCAGCAAAGAAAAACTGTCCATGGTTTGACCACTGAAGTAATCAATCGTCCTCGAGCTTGATTTTCTCCACTTCTAACACTGTCAGAGATCTTCCCTGATCTGATGTCGTTCAGGTACATCGGAATCCAATCCGTGTTCCCTCGTCGTAATCACGACAGTTGCACAAAATGTTAATAAAGTTGAATTTGCAGCATCAACGTCATGTTGAATGTCGATCGAAAGGAAATAGTCGTTAACGGCTGATCCCAAACAAAACAGCTGGTCATCATCACTGCATGCACGGGCATAAGAAAGGAAAAACCCCGCGAACACAACAAGCAATTGCTGCCTGCGCTGCCCTCGAAAAAAGGGACGAACGAGGCCAGCAGGTGCTGGGAGCTCAGGCGCTTATCGCCTGGAGACAGACTGGGAGGAGCATAGAAATGTTTGTCATGGGCAGAAGGGAGCTCGAAGTTCACGAATAGCTAAAAGTGAGGTGAGTATTTTTAGAAGCTGTAAAAACTTATACTTTGGTAAATATGAATCTTTGTGAACCAAGTTGTGTTACATTTTATTTTACAGGTTGATTGATTTGGTACATTTTTGTTCAGTTCTGAAGTGTTTGGTGTTCGGTTTGGTTCGGTTCAGTTATTTTGGTGTTCAGGCGTCCTGACAATAAGGATGACCGACAATCTGCGCAAGCGCGGCACTTGAGGTGTCTGGATCCGGCTGAAATTTGGTACATTGGTGTGGTACACACAAGGGTTTTTCTCTGTCAGGAATTTCCGTAGTAATGCAAACAATCACAAAATACCGGCAACCGGCGTTTACAGTGGTTTGAAATCGACATAACTTCGGGAAAACACATACAACCACCAGGCAGAAACACAACAAAGTTCCTTTGAATTTTCGGTGAAGGCTACACCCATTCACCTTCTTCAGAAAAAATGTCAACAACACAAAAAACGTCCAAAAACTACATGTCTAAAGTTCGTGAATTCCAGATTTCAAAAACATGCGCGTGGATGGATGCATCACTGATCTTCACTTGCCATCTGGATACCCCACTTAGCGTCAAGCTTGGCAGCCAGCGTAGGTGCCACCAACCTGTCAATGCCTTCGTACGTCGGTCCCGTGATGTTCATTAATGGATGTTTTAGGTGTTGTGAATCTCCTAATCGCCAAAGACTCAAGGGCCCTCAAGTGTGCATCGTTGTGAGCGTTGGAATTCATCACAATGGAAACCTTGTCCCAGGCAATGGGGTGTTGTGTTCTCAGATGGTGTTGAGCGATTCCATTCCGACGATCTCCCTTAATGGTAGCAGTTTCATGCTCTTTGATGCGTTGAAGGCAACCCTCTCGAATGTGAAGTCAATAGCAGTCGCCAGTTGGCCAGTAGACCTTACAAAGCACTCGCCATTTCACAATTTCTACTCGCCACTTACCAATGACATCTTGCACGATGCATGGTTTTTCTAATTCATGCAATTACGAATTGTAAAATTCTCTTTAACCCCAGTATTAATAAAGATAAAGCAGTTACATAGCCCTTATAAATCTGAGCATAACGCCGTAAACCGTTCGTCTCTAACTTGTATGGTTCCCGAGCTTTCGCTCTTTGAGCGTCATTCTCTATTGCTAGCCGCCATTTTGGCGAGTAAGGCTAAATTTCAGGTCGCCAACTACTGATTTCCATTCGCCAAATGGCGAGTGGCGACCGACATTGGAGAGGGTTGGTTGAAGGAGGATTCTTCTGGTTTCTCCAATGCAGATGGAATCACACTCCTGGCAAGGAAAGAGAATTAGTGTACCGTGTTCCTTGCCAGGAGTGTGATTCCATCTACATGGGAGAAACCAGAAGAACCCTCCTTCAACGCATCAAAGAGCACGAAACTGCTACCATTAAGGGAGATCGTCGGAAAGGAATCGCTCAACACCATCTGAGAACACAATACCCCATTGTCTGGGACAAGGTTTCCATTCTGATGAATTCCAACACTCACAATGATGCACATTTGAGGGCCCTTGAGTCTTTGGCGATTAGGAGATTCACAACACTTCAACATCCATTAATGAACATCATGGGACCGACGTACGAAGGCATTGACAGGTTGGTGGTACCTACGCTGGCTGCCAAGCTTGATGCTAAGTGGGGTATCCAGATGGCAAGTGAAGATCAGTGACGCATCCATCCACGCGCGTGTTTTTGAAATCTGGAATTCACGAACTTTAGATATGTAGTTTTCGGACGTTTTTTGTGTTGTTGACATTTTTTCTGAAGAAGGTGAACAGGTGTAGACTTCACCGAAAATTCAAAGGAACTTTGTTGTGTTTCTGCCTGGTGGTTGTGTGTGTTTTCCCGAAGTAATGCAGACAATAATGCAAAAAATTAGTTAGGGAGGTATTCCGAGATAAAAACAAAACAAGACATGATGATCTCGTTTTAAAAACGGGAAACTTAATTTCCAGTTTGCCACAATTTATCAGCGTTCACGAATACAAAATGCAATGTAAAGCAATTTCTTGCAAGCAAAAAAAAAAAACAGCCTATTTTTAAAATTTATTTACGCACTTTATTTAATTTTCTACTTGAAGATAAAGATCAGTGACGCAACCATACACGGGCGTGCTTTTAAATTTCTGGAATTCACGAACTTTCATTATGTAGTTTTCAGACGTTTTTTGCTTTGTTCATTTGTTGTGATACTTCTGAAGAAGGTGAACGGGTGGTGAACTTCACCGAAAATTCAAGCGAACTTTGTGGTGTTTCTGCGTGGTGGTAGTGTGTGTTTTTTCCCTTGTTATGCTCCGTTTTGTTATGTGTAGAGCTAATATAGGGTAAAAATTTCAATATACAACCTTTCTAACAAATTTACTTTTTTTGGGAGTGCTTTATATAGATCCAAGAGAGCACAAGTTGAATTTTAATCTAACATCCTGAAAATACTTGTTTACCTCAAAACAAATCTCTTGGCTGACGGACTGCTTCCATCGGCATCTGAAGCCCTCCTCTTTAAGCTTGGTGCTACTGATGGAGTCGCCGGAGATTCGATGGGAGTTGGCGGGCACTGAATCCCCAAAGGGTCTGTAAGGGGATCATACTGGAAAAAAAAAAGACCGTAAAGTTTAGGCTATATTATTAAATCTAAAAATGATTAACCCTTTCCTTCACATATACGCTTTTCTACGCTTCTACAGGATTCACACACATACACATTTTTACGCGTTTCGTGTATCTCGCACTTCAAATTACTGAGACGTAGCCTAATTATTAAGCAGTTATTACATTTTTTAAGTCATGGTATTGAAGCTGCCTGTATGTTTTACAATTAAAAATAAAACTTGCGAACTGTTGAAAAGTTACAGCTTAATTTTCAACTGTGATGCACAATTGTGGAGAAACTGGTAATTTTCACGAGGAAATGGGGATGAAAGTTCTCGTAAATGTACATGAAGTAAAGGGTTAACCATCCATTAACCGAATAAATAAAAAAAATAGCATTACCCATTCATCAGAGCATATCGCAGCACGCATAGTTACAAAAACGACTCACTCGGCTTTATTTCATTGTAAACCTGTTATCGTCAGTGAACCACACATTGGCTGTCCACGGTTTACATTGCTCTAATTATGTGGAAGCACAGGAGCAAACTGCGATCCAAGAATCCCACTTACCACTCCGTTTCACGACTACAAAAGTCGTACTACAACACAAAACGTTTTTTTTTTTTGGTCGATACACTTACGCAACCATCTAGCCATATATTAATGGAGACAGATATCTGCCACTCGTCGTTATTACTGCTAGTATTTTTGTGGGATGAAGGGCCCAATTATTCATATACCGCCAAATAGAATGGGAACAAGAAGTTACATAACTATCGCTGGTTTGTGGTCATTTTGGAATGCAGCTGAGTTGAATCCGGTGAAAATGCGATAACTTCGTCAATTTTTGACCGATTTTGACATTCCAATATACCAAGTCGATCGTCTCGACGAGAGCTATTCAGTGGTTTAGATTAAAAGTCTAAATATCCTTAAAACTGAAAAACCATGACCCACACAGTAAACTAAGCACCATCTTTGTTCTTATTATCTTAACAAATTAAAGGGAAACTTGCAAACAAAATATTTCCATCAAATACTCGGACTCGGCTCGATACTCGATTCTTCTGTTGCAAACTCGGCTCGGCTCGACTCGAATTAAAATTTTTCTACTCGCACATCCCTAGAATGCACTGTTGCTAGTACTGCCACCTCCAGGACTAACTGGCACACAAGCAGGCCAATAATGTTACACAATCACGAGCGATGGTATCTTGCTATCACTGAACTATAGATAAGTGAATACTACGGTTGTTCGGATACAAGTGAATACCAATCGGTATAAGATCGGCATAGCCTAATCCACTTTCAGCCACCTCTTTTTGTGGTTGTGAAACACAAATCTTAAGCAAAGTGTCGCCTTTCATCCCCAAGTGAATTCCTTTTTTTTTGTTACCAGCGTAAATAACCTCCACTTATTTAATAACTCGGAAAGTTTTGATTTTATCAAGCTTTAAGCTTTGGTTCAGTATTTTGCTGTTTGTGTTGTACTTGAACAGGGTTCATACTAATATCTGAAAATGAATATCCCTGATTTTCCCTGACTTATTTCTTCAAATATCCCTGACCAAAACACTTGCACTTTTTAATTTTAGTTTTCAATTACACAGAGTCAACTGCTCACTGCAGCCACGCATCATTACTACATCTGGACGTAGTTTTGTTATTTTTTTATTTAAATAATACGACAAGAAAGTAATAGCAAAGCAAATGAAACTTATTAGACCACTCGGTTCATTATAAAAAACGAAATTCAAAAAATTAAAAAATGGTTAATAAAAAAACGGTTCTAAGAAAAAACGTCCCTTCTAAAAATTAATATCCCTGACTATCACCGACTTTTAAGCAATTTTCCATTGTTTTCCATGACTTTCCCTGACTGTATGTCATATTCCCGACTAATCCCCGATTTTCCCTGACTTTCCAGTTCGGTATGAACCCTGAAGTACTGGCACTGGATTGGTTTTGACAGGGTCGGCCTGGGCCATATGCCAGTCTGCCAAGGCAGATGCGCTCTTAAGAATAGGCACCCTACATTTTTTGTTATTATTAATACATTTTTTTGTGTTAGCTTTTCCTTTTATATTAGTTAGGAAAGGGGTGACAATAAAACGGAACCGATGTAACTAAACCGTTAATAATGCAATACACATTACATCACTCGAATCAAATAGATACTTTCACAACACAGATGACAAAACATTCTTCAAAGCCAAAACTATCATTTATTTGGTTCTGTGCCGTTCGATCCTGTTAGTACAGTTTTTTTAGCGTACCTAAAAACCTATTACTTTCTGACATTATTTTGCACCATAAGGTAACAAAGCAGAGTTCTAAACGTTGAACATTCCAAGCTGATACTGAGGCTTCATTTAGCAAGACATACACTTTAAATTGAAGAAAGTGTTGGGGACACTTTCCCTTCTTCCGGTCTATACAATTTTACCATTAGGGTTCGATTGTTTGCAATTAAGTTTGTAATGAATTTGTTCAATAAAGTGTATTGATCTTGCAAAATAAGGTCCCCTTGTCAGCGTCTATAGCGAAACACTTTAAAGCCTCATTTAACCCCCCCCCCCCCTCTCCTTAAAAAAACCCTTATTAGTTTATGTAATTTCCACGTTTTTACTAGAACTGAAGCCCCTCCCGAACCAGTGCCCTTTTTTTGACTGTCGGGCAGATGCAAACAAATGTAACCCATTCCGACCCTGGATTTTTACAATATTGTACTCTGCTTATCAATATTGGTATCAGCATCGGAACAGCCATAGTGAATACAGTACAACGAATATCAAACTTTACTACATAAGTTAGAGTTCAACAGTGTCAATTTACGATGTTTGCCTACCTGCCCGGCTGCACCAAGTCGAGGCATTTCCCACAGTGATTCTCCGGTGAGCTTGTTCCAAAAGTAGGGCCGTGCTTCTCTCTTACTCCAGAATCTTCTCCAACCCTGCTGAAGGAGTTCCGGGGGCAGGTCATGAACTGGGTCGGGGGAAAGGGGTGGCTGTGGCGAGGCCACACTTTCCCAACTCGATGGGGTGGATGGACTTGGATTGTCGCCATTGCCCTCAGGAATGACTAAAATTACAATAGTTATCGTTAATAACAAAAATACAAATGGATTCAGTCATTAGTTTATTTGCCTGTTTATGCTATTTCTATCATTAAAGAAACACTTAAAATAGGATAATACTTGCTATACCGTATCCAAGTACGCTATACGCTCACCACCACAGTAGGGTTACTGGACGCCATGGCAAATTTTAAACTGAGCTTCCGGGCCCCCCCCCCCCCAATCCACCATATCTCAGTAAAAATTGCATGCAGTCTCGTTCGGTAAAGGCTTTCTTGCTTCCCTATGGCTACCTTTATTATTCAAATTTTTTTTTATGCTTTGAGCGGTGAGATTTCTATACTGATTAATGAGCCTCAACAGTCATTTTGCAAATGCGACAACCTGAATTTTAGCCGCTTCAGTTTTTTCCCTCTGGGAGATGACGCAAGTCCAGCTGCCAGGTGAGGACAGTAGCAATTTGCCGTACCCCCTATTACGCTACTGTCTACTATGTAACGAACTATGAACTATTATCTTATTTTATGTGCTCTATAATGTCTATGCCTCAACAAGGGAAACGTGACTCCCGTTCTTTCCATCAATACAAGGTAGTTTAACAGGTAATTCAGGCCATTTACGCTTCATTTTTACAACAAATGGTCTTCACAAATTGTTTATCCTAATTACAAAAAGAACAGTTGAAAGCCAAATTATGTACAGCATTTTACGAAATTTAAACAAAGAAATAAATTAACTAAAAAAAGAAATTAATTTTATGCATTACAAACCAAATTTAACAACAACACTGCAGTGCCATTTACGGATACCATACCAGGGGACGAATTTTCAAATTTTGATCCGGGTGCAAATTATGTATTGCACTCCCAAAATATGTTAGTGGGGTGCAAAAAAACTTCTTTGGAGTGTTAAACCCAAATGTAAACCAACACTATGATCTCCTAGTGTTGGGTGGTACACCAAATACTGTGCATTGTTAAAATACCAGTACTGTTTTAATATAAAAAAAAGGCGCTAAAATTATAACAATAATTCAGTCAGTCCTTGTGTTGTAAGGCTCAAAGCAGTGTAATAATCAGTTAAAGATCAACGATGGTAAAATTAGAATTCTAAACAATGCAAAAAAGTGGAGCCAAATCTGTGTAACTTTGATGCTACAACCAGTGTAAGAATCAACAGAAAAATAAAATTAAGTTAAAAGTTCTTCCGGAGGTCTTCGTTTCTGTATTAGTGCTTAAGGGGGTTGGACTATGCATCTGGCTGTTACGATTGATCCCAGACGATATAGCCCATCTTCCTGTCTTGACATGTCTCTGAGATAATGACTTGTGAAGACAGTTTGACTTCTTCATGATGTGGCTTGTAGAATTTCAGCGATGGAGACTTGATTGTGAAAAGCCCATGAAGTTGAAAGTGCCCGGAGTTAGTGTGCAGTTGCCTTGATGTTGCTGTAAGTGCAGCTGATGTTCGCATCGTCGTATGCCCTGTTGATGACAGTTTTGATCCAATTGGCGATCATTGCAGCAGATGTTACGTTGTTCCTTTGATGAAGGGAAGGAAGAGTTGAGTGCGACCTCTTCGACATTCAGGGTCACTTGTGCGTTTAATGTAGTATCGCACTGCACGGACGGGACATAGAGTTTGCTCAGGTTCATCATCGTAGATGTTTGTGAGAGCAGGGATGATGATGGATGATGATGATGATGATGATGGATGGATGGGTTTGGATGGTTCACATGGTTTCTGAGTTTTGGCTCGAAGGTCAGATCGGGGCCTCAGATGGATGAATTTGCTATTGTCGAAAAAGAAGCAGTGAACAGGGTCGTTCGATAGTGCTTGCATTTCGCTGCTGCGGAGGCTTGCTGCCAGAGATGTGAGAAAAACTGTCTTTCTTGTGAGGTGGTTGATGTGACAGGTTTGGATGGGTTTGTATGGATCTTTGGATAGAGAGTCCAAGACCAGGGGGAGGTCCCATTTCAGGAATTCATGATGGATTGATGGTCTTTCTATTTCGAAGGATTTTAAAAGAGACGTAATGCGGTAATCTTCAAGGAGCTGTCTGTTTCCGGCGGCCTTGAAGACAGTGTTTAGGGCGGAGCGGTAGACCAGAATGGTTGAGCCTTTTAGCTTGTCCTTGAAGAGATCAGTGAAGAAAACTAGGAGGTCTTGAATAGGGGGACTGATTGGATTAACCTTTTTCCGCTTACACCAATGAAACCATCGTTGCCAGTGGCTGTTATACATTTGTTGGTGGAGGCCCGTAGGGCTTTGCTAGCGATGCGAGTGGCTTGTTCTTCAAAAATTCCAGCCTCCTTGATGAGTTGGATGATAGTAGCCACCCGTGCAGATGTAAGGTGCTGGAGTTCGGGTGAAACTTGGTTCCCTTCTGTTGGATTAAGAGATCCGGAGGGTTTGGTAGTTCTCTTGGTGCGTCTACGAGAAGGTTGAGTAGGCGAGAGAACCAGGGGGCTGCCGGCCAGTTCGGTGCGATGAGGAGAAACAATCCTTGCATTTGTTCGATATTCGTTAGAACGGTTGTGAGAAGCTTGAATGGAGGGAACAGGTAAGCGTAGAGGTTGTCTCATGGAAAGGTCAGAGCATCCACTGCACAAGCCAGATCGTCCGGAATTGGGCTCACGAATTGGGGAAGTTTGGCATTGTGCCTCGTGGCGAAGAGGTCGATCATGGGTTTCCCCCAGATGATGAAGAGAGATTCGCAAATTGATGTTTTGAGGGACCATTCTCCTGATGGTGGTTTCTTCCGAGATAGTGCATCTGCTATCACGTTGCGGTTGCCCGGAATGTGGAGCGGTTGGAGAGTTGTGTTGAGTTCCAAGCATAGGCTGAATATTTCGGAGGTGATCTAATGAAGGGTCCGAGAACGTGTTCCTTCTTCTTTCCGTATGTAGGCGACTGCGGTGGTGTTGTCGGCTTGGACTTGGACGATCTTGCCTGTTATAAGGTGACGGAAGTGGAGAAGAGCATTGTGGATTGCTTTCAGTTCGAGGATGTTGATGTGCTCGGTCGTGTTGGAAGGCCAGGTCCCTTTTACCTCGTTGTCCATTATGTGTGATCCCCATCCCGTTTGAGATGCATCGGTTAGAAGAAGAAGATCGGGAGGAGGTTCGTGGAGAGGCATAGTCCTGAACAGGTTTGCGGCGTTCATCCACCAGTGAAGACATTCCCATGGGAAGTGGAGGTCGGATGGCATCTGTATTTCTGATGATGGAAGGTGGTTGCTCCAATTGTCGATGCGGAAGTGGTGGAGCGACCGAGTCATCCAGCGTCCGTAGGGAAGTACGTCGGCCATTGAATCCATTTTGCCTATGAGGGAGTTCAAAGATGTTAGAGAGTGAGTTGTGGACTGGAAAAAGGAGAGGCAGTGATTTAGTAGGTCGGTTTTCCTGTCCGTTGACGGTGTGACGGTGGCATTCGTAAGGTTGAACTCTACGCTGAGGAAGATGAAGGTTTGTGCAGGTTGTAGTCGTGATTTCTTCCAGTTGACTCCGAGACCTAGGCTGTGAAGGAGTCGAATGGTGAAGAGAGTGTCCTGCCGGAGTTGGTGGGGACAGATGTTGTTTAGGAGCCAGTCGTCGAGGAAGGCGTTGGCTCCTACTTGTTGACGATGAAGGTGACTCAGGATAGGTTTCATGACGAGAGTAAAGATGTGTGGAGCAGCGTTGAGGCCGAACGGAAGGGTTTGGAATTCGAAGATTTTCCCCTGGTAGATGAAGCGGAAGTAGTGGAGGTACTTTTTGTGCAAGGGGATATGCAGGTATGCATCTTCGAGATCGATCGAGATTGTCCATTCTTGAGGTTTGAGGGAGAGGCGAATGGATCGAAGGGTCTCCATTTTGAAGTGGTTGTTGTTCATGTAGCGATTTAGCGGTTTTAGGTTGAAAATCATTCTCTCCCCACCGGACTTCTTCGGTCTCAGGAAGATGGAACTGTAGAAGCCAGGTTTTGAATGGTAGGGGCAGAGGCGGTGTCGCAAATCTTGTTTACTTGTATGTTTGCTGGGGCCTATGGCCAATCTTAGTCTTGGGTGTCCATTCTTACATAGGTGGACATTATCTATGTCTTATAATTTAGTTTCCGGTTCCTGCCTCCAGAACCCCCTAAAACTTTCTATTACCCACAATACCCTGGCCATTTCGCGGTTGTCAGGGGCAACCAAATCGTATTTAAGCAAGGGGGCCAGCATGGTAAAGTCAGAAAGCCTTCGGGCCAGCCGACTGGTTGGTCCTCCTTCAACCCCTGCTAGGTTTCCTAGTTAGGGGGATTTTGGCTTTTAGGCCTTTAGTAGGCCCAATTGTGGTTAGGCTTTTCCCCCCGACCTAAACAAGCATCTATTTACCCTAACTTAACCCCAAAGTTCCCCAACTTCCTCTTTCCCCAGTCTTTGGTGTTCAGTCTAATTTTGGTTAGCTCTCCCACAGTTGGCTATTTTTCGTCATGGTGCCGAAACCCGGGAAGGGCTGTCCGGGAATAAGGCTGTTCGGGAACTGATCTTGTGTCCTTTGGGTTTACTGCGAATTTAGTTAGGCCCAAGTTAGGGTTCTCTTGTTTGGGTTTTTGTTAGGCCCTTTTTAGGTTTTTTGGGAGCTTAAGGTGAAACGTGGGTAAGCCGAGCAATGGCTAAGCCTGGGCCTTAAGTTTCATTGTGTAGTTGCCTAACGTGTTCAGATCTTGCTGAAATTTGGTAGGGGCATGCAGAAGGGTCTTGGGGATCCGTTTTTAGGGTTTTTGGCATTAAGCCTATTTTTAGGCCTATTTTGAATTTTTTGGGTTTGAACTTGGGAGGTAAAACGGAAACGTTTTTACTTCGGACAAATTTTTATTTAAGGCTTAGTTTGGCTGTAAAGCCTACTTTAGAATTTGGGATGGTTTAGTGAAGGGGGAACACTAACTTTAGCGTTTGGTTGCCTTATGGCAATTTCAATTGCCTTTCATGCAATTTATGTCAGCTGTAGTCGTTTTTTGTCGAGTCGTTTGAGTGTAGTCTTGGGACAGTGTAGTCTTAGGACAGTGTAGTTTTCGAGTAAGAGTCAGTCTTGGGACAGAGTAGTTTTCGAGTAGGAGTCAGTCTTGGGACAGAGTAGTTTTCGAGTAGGAGTCAGTCTTGGGACAGAGTAGTTTTTGAGTAGTTCGAGTAGGAGTCAGTCTTGGGACAGAGTAGTCTTCGGACCTCGTAGTTTGTGTGCAGAGGAGTTTCGTGTAGAGTTGTCATTCGTAGTCATTTGGACAAGGTGTTGACGGTAAATCCGTCTTTGAAGGGTATCATTTTCTGATGTTCATTTGGGAATACTTTTTTTTTTCAACAGCTTTCATATTAGTGACATGTACTTGGCTGTATGTGTTTTTCTTTCAGCTTACAGCTTTACAGACAATTGTTTCAATAAAAATTCAACATGGTTAGAGTGTAGAAGATGTATGTGTTCAAGTTTAGACACAAGATTTGCGAGGAGTAAATTTCAGAGTGGTGGAGTATGTCGCAAATCTTGTTTACATGTATGTTTGCTGGGGCCTATGGCCGGCCAATCTTAGTCTTGGGTGTCCATTCTTACATAGGTGGACATTATCTATGTCTTATAATTTAGTTTCCGGTTCCTGCCTCCAGAACCCCCTAAAACTTTTTATTACCCACAATACCCTGGCCATTTCGCGGTTGTCAGGGGCAACCAAATCGTATTTAAGCAAGGGGGCCAGCATGGTAAAGTCAGAAAGTCTTCGGGCCAGCCAACTGGTTGGTCCTCCTTCAACCCCTGCTAGGTTTCCTAGTTAGGGGGATTTTGGCTTTTAGGCCTTTAGTAGGCCCAATTGTGGTTACGCTTTTCCCCCCGACCTAAACAAGCATCTATTTACCCTAACTTAACCCCAAAGTTCCCCAACTTCCTCTTTCCCCAGTCTTTGGTGTTCAGTCTAATTTTGGTTAGCTCTCCCACAGTTTGTTATTTTTGGTCAGGCGGATTGCGTTTTTGGCCAGAAGGGCGGACACTTCTATGGAGAGAGCGGGTGAGGTCTTGGTTGCGAGCTCCCAAGGAGGGGTGAATGCCATGGGTAGTTTTGAGTTGAAGGATGGTTGAAAGCCATGGGATACGATCGAAAGGATTGTTTTGTCGTTTGATATCTGATGCCATGCTATCTGTTTTGAAGTGACTGATTCTGCCGCCTACGGGGAGAGTATGGTCATAGTCACTTGCGACTAGGGCTGGTACTTTCCGGTTTTTTAGTTATCCGTTTAACCGTTTTTTTTTCCGGTCGGTTACACGAAAACCGTTTTTCCGTTTTCAGCAAAAAATACAGCCAAAAAAAATTTCACCACTGTGTAATACATTATTAAAAAACAAAGCTGAAAAAAAAATATGATTTAGTCCTTGGTAAGATATGCACAATTATTGACTACATGTTGCATTTTCGGATTTAAACTAGAAGAAATTTGACGTTGATAAATTTAAGTACTTACTTTATCAAGAATTTTGACTTTATGTAGCTTTAAAATTTCTACAAGATGTCAAATTTTACATCTTAACGACAACGTAAGCCAAAAACAAAACAACAAAATTTAATACGTTTTCGTTAATGTTCCATTAATTTCAAATTATGAGCCAGAAAAATTAGCATGTTTGCTTTTTCGGGTAGCAACGCATTTCGTTTACGTGTTAAGACGGCGCTTCCCTGCCGTTCGCTCTAGGTATAGACGAGTCCACTTCTCCATGACGCGGGGAGGGCAGATTCTGGCCAGCATGTCTTTAACTGCCTCGTGTACGCGCTGGCGATCAGCAGTTTGTTTCGAAGAAAGTAAGCAGCTTCGATGGGACAACAAGCCCATGCGGATTATTTGTAAATAAGCTGCTCCTACCCACCCCGGTTTTCTACTTTCACTGGTTTTGAGTATTTGGATTAGTAGGCCTAAATGATGACACTTGGCTATTTTTGGCTCGTTCACCGCGGTTTTTGAATGGTGCCCGCATCAAACGTTTTTCGGATATGGGTTTTATAATCCGTGTAACCGAACGTGGAACGGTTTCCGGTTAACCGTGTAACCGATCCCAGCCCTACTTGCGACGAAAGGATTTACGGCTGGCGGCGGAGGAGTACTGGCTGCGATTGTCGGGGGTGGAGCTCCTTCTGATCTTGTTGTAATTGCGTGGGTTGTTGTGGTTGTTCCCTCGAAAGGACTGATCTTGACGGGGAGATAGTTTCCTTTTATCCCGGGACGTTTGGTTATTGGTCGCGGGGTGTAGAGGCGGTGGCCTGGAGTCAGAGACGTGCTCTTGAAATGTTTCCGAAATGGTTGGTTGTTTGAAGGCCTGAAAACTTTCTTAGGCTTGCGAGAGATGTCTAAGTGAGGAGCGAGGGTTGGGATGTGGCCTCTGAAGAGAGTGTCTGTCTCGTGAAGAGGTTGGTTGCGGAGGACGTGTTTGGTGGATGTGTTCAGATTGGTCGTGGTACTTAAGGCGATGTCCCTTAGCAGGAGGGTGGAGTTGAACAGCGCCTTGATGAACCAGTTAAATGAGTGATATGAAGCAAATGACATTTTCTTGAAAAGTTCAGATATGAGAAAATAAAGGTACTTGACGTTCTTTTGACTGGTCTCACGAGGGAGCCTCTCACAAAGTGTGTTGATAGCCGTGGCGAGGACGTCGGCTTGGAGTTGGCGCGAAGGCCTAAGCGAAGTATCTTGTCGTTTTCACGGAGCACGGCTGTAGGAACCTCGGTGCGACGGGGAATGTAGAGGGCAGTGCCGAAGTCCATTTTGGCTTCGGTTGATAGAAATTCAGATTGTTTGTAAGTTTCATACTGGCACCGGTTGGCAGCGCCGTCGCCGGTTGCTCTGAAGAACCAGGATTCACGTCCTGGACGAGGAGGTGGTGGGTCCTGGTCGAGTTCAAGAGGGTCGCTTTGCCTAGAAGGGAGCCTCCAGTTTGAAGGAACGTTGAAAGCAAGGCCGTGGATTGACCAATCTTCACTTTTTCACGTTTGTTCTTGTCTCGGTGGCCATAGCCGAATCCCGTCGAAAGACCCTTATTCTTCGGCTTGGGGGTGGAAGTGTCGGGTTTGTAGAGGTAGTCATCAGGAATGATGGCTTCGACTGCCTTGAGAAGGTCAAACAGAGGGATGGCGGTCGGGTCGTCGTCGGCTTGAAGGGAATCTTCGTAAGGTTCAAGTGGCGGTTGTGCAAAGTTGACTCGATGCGGGGGTTGCTGGCCCAACGTGGAGGCTGAGTCGAGGTCGTCTTCAGTGTTGAAGATGTTGGATAAAGTTGGTGAAGGTCAGCCGTGGAAATGTTAGGGCGATGTTTCTTTGAAGGCGGCTGGGCAGAAGGCTGCCTCCGTTTGCGAGCGTCGACGGCAGAGGATGCAATCTATTCGTGGACGTACGAAGTGGCCTTTGAAGGAGGTTTCTCCATCGGTGCAGAAAGGCGGTTCTTGTAGGAAAATTCCCTGATGGCACGGTTCATGAGACGATGAATTTCCTGCGTGGACAAAGGTTCTGTTGCTGGTCTGGGATGCGAAGCTGATGATAAATCGAGGGGTTGGACATCATGTTGCTGTGGGACAAGAGATGCCGAGGTTGACGGAGGCTTCTGGGTGCTGGGTAATGGCGAAGCAGAATGATCTTGCGTGGTCAATGAGGCTGCGGGACGAGGTGGAGACGGCAGCACTACGATGCTGGGATCCGGTGGCAGCGGACTTGACAGTGAAGAATCCATAGTACACCGGTGAATGGTTCCAATGACGGAGAATGCGTGCGGCGAACGGTCACGGTGATCGACGAACGGGCAGCGAGTGACGAGCAGCTAGGGCGAACGACGAACGGCAAGGAAGATGGCGTCGTAGCTTGTGGCTTGATGACATGCGAACAACGAACGGGAACGACGAACGATGATTGTGAAGTTGAAGGCGAATGGGCAGCACACGGCGACTGCAGCAGGTGGCGTAGGAGTTCAGGGAAGTGTACGAACGACGAACGGGCTGCGAACGACGAACGACGAACGAAGAACGGGCGGTTGAAGGTCGGCAGGCAGCACAACGAACGGCAGCAGGCGGCGTCGAAGTTCCATGCAATGGTATGCGGACGACGAACGGGCTGCGAACGACGAACGGCGAGTGGAGAGTAGAGCTTCTTCAGGCGACGTCTGCAACGAGAGCTTGAGGAAAAGAGATGGCCGCCAGGGGCGAGCTGTCTGCTTTTATAGGAGGACTGCGCACTGGCCGGATCAAGAGAGCGAAAAACCTCAAGTCTAAAAGAGCACTCAGGAACTGAATGCAATTTAATTTACAGGTAGTATAAATTTTCTACCGACGATTAGAAAATGAAGTTTAACTTCTTTGGAAGGAGTGGTGTCACTGGAAATTTCGCTCCAAGCTGTTTAAAATGCCGCAAACCACAAGTCTGTAGCTTGTGCGGTTCAAAAGTTATGAAAAATTTAATTTAGGCGTGCAATTTTGCACTCCCAAGAGTTGCTTCTGGAGTGCAAAGTGCGATTTTGGAGTGCAATTTGCCCCTGTCCATCTGAATATTTCGACCCCTGCAATACACAACAGCAACAATGAATCCTCAGCACCAGAAAAAGTTGCGATATCTACCCAAAAGACAACGTGTTAAGGAGTCCCACGAAGTTTTTGCCGTTTAAAGTCTTGATGTGAAACATCAAGTTAACCAGACAAACACTTCATATGTCAAACGAAACAGAGAGAACCTTTAACCTACAGTAGGATTAACATGGCAATTGACAGAACGACTTAAAGTAGTGAAAACTGGGTAGATATTCTTAACAAGTGCTTTATTTGGATACACACTAATGATAATTTTTATAATCAATATTTTCAATAATTTTGTTTGCATCACCAGATGCGGTGTACATCTACTAGGGTGGTTCCAAAAAAATTAAAAAAATTAAAAAGTGTTTCCTATATTATTTCTCCAATCTACCATTGAATGCCATTTAGAAAAGAACTCTCATATCCAAATTATTTTTCTTTAAAACGATATTTAAGACTTGTACAACACATTTGAAGTTTTGGACTTTACGGGTTTACGGGTTGTCGTTGGCTTGTCAAAGCAGTCTTCCAATGGAGGTTTAATAAGTGTGTTTGTAAATTACTGTTTAGTGACTTGCTGGGTTTAGTGACTTAGTGACTTGCTAGAAGTGTGGGCAGAGGCGTAATTGGAGGAGCGGATCACAATCTAGCTTTGAAAGTCAAGTCCGTACAGGAGGAGTATGTTACTGCAGTTTCTGTCATTATTCTATCAGCGTTAAATCCTCTGAGTCGGAAGCTGGACGAAGTGGACCACCTGTACCTGGACCATCAGTAGAAAAGAAGCCATGGCTGATAGGCCAGGCAACAGTAGAGACTCTAGAGGTAGCTGCAGCACTCAATTGAACTAACACCACACAACACAAGTGATCGCTGTGCATCCCGTATATTTTCAGCAATGTTATCAACAAGTCAACTCCAAGAGAGGTCGATCCCAAATGAAACACCATAAGGTTTTCACTGCTGAAGTCAAAGCCTCATTTGACACAGTAGTGCTGTTGATTCTGCACTTGGTTGGGAAAATCATGAAAGGCCTCACTGGTTCTGGTTGAGAAAAAGTAGACCGACTACCTACTCTGTGTCAGCATAAAATGTAGTGAAGCAGATTTCTGTTTCAAAGCATCACGATGGGACCGCAATTACAATGTCACAGGTTGTTCTGGAGAGTATTGACGAGTGGGAATTGATGGACCTCTTCAAGGATCCTTGTTTCGATACCACTGTCTTCAATACTGAGTGAGAGGTGGAGTATACAACTTGTTAGAGACCAAGATTAGCCGATTGCTGCTGAAAACTTAGCATATCACCATCACGTCGCCGAACTTGTGCTGAAGGAAGTCTGTGATGTGTCTAAATATCCAAACATGCAGCTCTTCTGCCATTTCAACGATTTTTGGCCGTAAGTGGCTCAGACTTCAATCTCCACTGTATTTGAGGATAGAACATGAACGCTATAACCGGATGGCGTCGTTGAGTTTGCCTGCTTTCAGTTGCATCCAATTCCAGCCAATTGCAATTGCCGAGAGTTACCGGAACTCGCAATTATTTTCTTGGGAAGCATTCCTCCACGTGGAATACATTTCCAGTACACCAGAACAATTCATTGTGCTTGCCGAGTTGCAAGGGCCTTCTATTCCATCAACATGTAGCTTTTCCGTAAGCAATATGAACCACTACAAACCAAGTCTGCTACATAACAGTTCCGCGAACAATCGTTTGGTGAGAAAATATGTGATCCCCTGGAGGAACTATCTTTATTCTTGGCTGCTATTTATGTCAGGTATTGGTTCCACAGCCCGTCATCAAGAAGAGCTCCAATAAACGACCTTGAGTTGCTCCGCAAATTATCAGTATGTTTAAACAAGGATGTCGCACAGGCAGCTACCAAAGCATTTGGCCACCATCTCTGGTATCTGTCTTGTAAGTTTTGGATTCCCTTTTTGAGGCGGTCTCGGATAAAGAGAAGAGATTGATGGTACATGCCCTTAAAGAGAAGGATGGGGTCTGAAGAGCCTCTGAAATGGATATCGCCATTCTTTGAACCTTCAAAGACAGGGTTCCATAGTTTTGTTACCACATCAGCGATACGATTTTTCATTATATTACTCTTGACATGTACAAGGGTTTTTACAGCATGGTCCCAGCGAATCGAGAATCCATGAATTATACTAGAGTAGTTGAAAGATTGCCAAGTCATTGAAGCTGTTCAAATACCTTGTAAAATGGGGATTGGCTTTGGTACAAGAATTTAGTGCTTCTCACATGCGAAATAAGTTACAAATGCAGATTCTGTTCCAAGTCTTTGAGGATCACCGGAAATGTTTCGCTGCACCAACATCGGCTGGAGGCGTTAAATGATTCAAGCAAATATGACTTGAATTAGTTATCATCATTGTAACTTGTTTGACTACTCAAATAATACAGTGTTTGACTGTTGAGTTACATTCAATTGTATAACCATAGACTAAAGAGGTAAGTACTTTGATTGCCTTGTACAAGTCCTAAATATTATTTTATTTCATTAATTTTTTTTCTGTAGAGTTTTTTCATGAAATGGAACGGAACTGTGGGTTGGAGGATAACTTACTAACACTTTTAATTTTTGCTACCACCCTAATATCTACTAGACATTACACATTACGACGAATGAATAGAAACCGTTCAAGAGCCACTACGAATTCATCAACCAAACGTTCCCCGCTCTCCAAAGATTGAACAACGAAAGCTAATTTCTGGGGAAAATGGACAGCCATTGAAGGTCTTGTTTGGATTTCCACTCACTGTTGTAATTAAAAAAAAAAAAGTCAGCCCTCTCGTATCAGCCGAATGAAGTGAATCAATCTTAAATTGAATCTCGTTGTAAATAAAATAGGTTCACCCAAGGGTGACTCCAAAACCTAAATAGGGGATAGTATACATCCCCTACCTGTTGACACACCATCAACCTCTTAAGATGCACAAGGTGCGTAAGACACAAATGTTCCGTGAACAACTACTAGCAAGCTAATTGCTATCTGTCTACAATGCTGTCTTTAAGAACGCAGATTCCAAAGCACGACAAGCCGTGGTTTCGGCACAATGGCTCGTGAAACCCAGCCTGCGTAGCAGGCACTTGTGAATGTAGTCTGTCGAGAAGCCATGACTGAAATTGTAATGCGACAGTTAAGTTGACTAGAAAGGAAAGGACAAGGACAACCTGATTATGAAGTCAAGCTAAGATTAATTCCAAAAACTTAGTAAACAGGCAACAAGCTCTCACAAACATAATCTGTAGCACCAAGAAGATATACACCATGTCTTTGAACATGAAGTAAAGGATGGCTAAGAACGGAATGTGAAGATAGGCATCTTCCTAATTTATGGGGTCCGTGTACTTCAGAGAATATAGCGCATTCCTGACGAAAGCCAAGGTTTCGATTTGGCTGTATAATACATGCAGGAACCTATTCAAAAACCATAAGGTTAAACACCATGCGAGACAGCAGAATTTTGGGCACTGTGACGGTGACCAATTATGCTGTGAGTCCTTTTCCCAGCAGGAATTCGACCTACATGGCCTTCTGATGGCGGAAACTCCCACCCAGATGAGTATGAAAGAAAAGCAGGCCAGTAACCGTCGTGCACCACAGTTATGACAAAAGGGTTTTGAGTGTTCTTTTCAATCCCGTGGACTGGAATGGGGCAGGTTCAACAATTTGAAGACAACTTTGAATTAAGCTACCTATTTGAATAGGTAGCAGAATATAAAATCAGAATCAGAATCTGATATAAAAATCAGAATATAAAATGCAGAATATATCACAGTTATAATATGGTACATTTAAAGTAAATAACCCGTTTTGTGTCAGTATGATGCGTACCTGATGGTGGAGATGTTAATGATGGAGGCGGGGACTGCAATGCCTCTTTCCATTCTATCTTTACTTGGTCTTGATTAGTGACGTTTTGTGGTTGTATGGCTGAAAAAGCCATGGTTTAAGTGTCTTCACTCATGGCTTGTCAAGGCTCTGCAATGAATACAAGCATTAAGCATGAGCTGCGAAACATTTTTTTTTCTAAGCATCCTAAATACACGTCATAGCAGGCCCAGTTAAAGCGTATTTTGCTGGCCCTCCAGACTGACCGGCTGAAAATTGTTTCTATTGCCCGGGGAAATATTCATTTCCTGTGTTTTTATTGCATTCCTTTCCTAAGGGATGCTTTTTCCTGGAGGTTCCTTGACTCTTTAGATCCACCCACTCTCGCAATCCAGTGCGCATGTGCTACGCACTCCTCGTCTATATAACGCAGGCTCGTTCGAACAACTACTTTAGCTGCCATCTTTTTTTCTCTTCTCGATCAGTCATGGTGGTGACTCAAGAGAGGAGGTAGGGCCGGTACAGGTAATGTATGTTTCCTCCGGGCAATAGAAACAATTTTCAACCGGCCATGCATGATGGTCGGCAAAATACTCTTTTTATTGCCCTTCGGAAACATAGAATACCTGTGTTTTTATTGCATTCAGCAGACCTCATTTACTTGGTGGTGGGTGCCACCGTGACGGATGCCCTAGGGTTGCGAGGTGGTTTCCCCAGAGTCATGGGCTGTGTGAGGTTCCTTAGAATGGAAAATCCGGAGAGGCGACTCCAAGTTAGAAACATTGAAACGTTTGGACCCCCATAGTGACTAAATTGAGGTGAATACCTGGACGATGGTGGTTGGTCTTTCTTGCGGGGATGATGGTTTCGGTTGACAATACCAGTTGCGAGATTCCCAATTGGTCTTGCGTTCATCAGTGTGTTGATTGAAGGTGAAGTGTTGATTGAAGATTCCAGGTATGCGGTAGGGCTTTCAGGTTGATTGTGACTCGTGAGTGATGTTGATTTTTGAATGAAAAGTTGATAGTTGATTGGAAGTGTTGATTGGTTGATTGCAGAACAGGTTCAAAATAGTTTGAATCCATCATTTCCATCACAGACAGTGATGGTGGAGATGATGGACCACATGAGAGAAAATTTGTTCCGTTACAAGATGCAATGAATATACGGATTTTGCCGTGGGGACATTTGAATCACTGATGTTTTTAGTTATGTAAAAGACTTCTCTTTTTTTTTTTTTGGTGAGATGGTCCGTAAAAAGGGAGATTCTTTCCTTGATATGGAGTTTTCTTGGTTCAAAAGATTGTCTTGTCGTTGTTTGGCGTTGAGGATTTTTTTTTTGGGGGGGGGTGAGTGATTTGTGTCCCCAGGCTGGAGCATTTAACTTCTAAGTTTTCTTGGTCTTTATTTGAGATGGTTATGGCTTTGTAGTGAAGTTGAAAGCGAACCCCTTGGCTTTGGTTCTGCATGAAAGACAAGGTAGTGACCTGGTTCTGGTGTTCGAGTTTTGCTTCATATTTGGTGTTGCAGGCAAGAAAAGTTCATTGCCGTCGTATTGCCAGATTGATTGAGACGAAAACTTTTCTTGTGGCAAGTTGGCGGTTGCGGATAGCCAGTCCTTCATTTGGACGTCATTGGTGGGTAATGGCTTCTTAGGTATAGTCGTGGATGAGTCCGATGCTTGGTCAAGAGGAATGTTGAGTATTGGCGGAGTCACGGCTTCCGGCAAGAAGTATCAGGGAGCAATCGGCTTGGACGAAGAGATTCGTTTCTTGCATGGAAATTTTGGTGATTTCTTGTATAGAGGTTTCCATGACCTCGAAATGTCGTGTTGTAGCACTTGCCAGGCGTTTGGAGAAGTAAGTGGGGTTGAAAACTTCTCCGTGCTTGTGGCTTGGTTCAAGTTGTCAATAACGACCTCTTGTTCATGTATTCTTGTTGTTAGTTGATCGTTGGCTGCACAAATTGAAGACACATGGCCGCAGATGACGCCTAGAGTGTTGTGTAAATCAGTGAGGTTTTCCATGAGTCTTTTCTTTTGTTGGCTGGAAAGGTGTAAGCCTTTCGAGACTTAGTTCCTAAGTTCCTGTAAGGAGACTAGTTCAGGTGGGGAGGAAGGAAAATTGGTTTCCATTGGTACAATCGGGTCATTCTCGGTCTCGTTTTGACGAATTCGGAGTCTTGCGTCAGTTTCAGGTGTTGGTGATTTGGGAGCGGCCATGGAATAGTTCTGAGTCTTGTCGTTTGTGGAGAATCCAGGGGTTTCCATGAAAATGGGGAGTTCACGTTCAGTCTTTTTACTGCTCGTCATGGTGTAGGTTATCGCAGGTGAAAGGTTAGCTGAGCATGGTGTCGATGAGGATATCGGATACACAATGTCTGATAACTGGGTGGAGTTTCCAGGCATTGCAGGCAGATTTGAGGAGTTTTCCCTAAGTTTTTTTTCGTGCATTTGCATCTTCCTCGCAGCACTTTTCCTTCTCATTCGGAAAATTTTGCCCAGGATTTGGAGAAATTTCCTTGCAGTAGGAGCAGGGGCGATGATAGTAATCGCATGTGCGGTGACGAGCACAGGAGTAGTGTTGCACGGTAAATCGGTACTCACGGTATTGACGGTAAAAAAAATTACGGTATCAATATCGCTTCATTTTTAGCGCCACGGTATTACCGTAGCAGCGGTATTATCGTGATTATGGTGTTGACGAATCAACTTTTCCCTCTTCTTGTTTTTGGATGACAGGAATTTTTTTAATTAAATTCGCATAAGTAAGCGCCGATACGGAGGTGTGAAATTTGCACGAGCGAATGAAATCCGATCCCACTGTTAGGCAGAAGAAGTGTCCACATTGCGGATGGGGGTGGAGGGGGCAGCAGCTCTTCAGTAACAAGCGTGTCCGAGCGTGTTTGTGTTGTCGATGTCATGGCGTCCTATCAAGAAGAAAGCGAAGTCCCGCTATTAGTGAAAAAATTAAATGCAACGAGCCATATTTGATTTTGTGCGTGGATAATAGCGCAAAATTATCTCCTAAATTACCGTGATATTACCGTAGACCGCCGTTTTCAGAACCGAACCGTACCGTCCTGCAAAAACTTAATACCGTGCAACACTACACAGGAGGGATTAGGGTCCGTTTTCTTTTTTCCTGAGATTACTCCAGCACATTTACAAGTTTGAATTTCTTCGTCATGTGCAAGTGACAAGTTTCCTGTGAGTCTTGCATCTTTTTTCGGGAGTGATGCTGACTTGACTTTGACTCCTCTAGTTTTTGGCATGCTTGTGAAGAGGCAACAGTAATTTCCTTGCAGTAGAAACAGGCGCGACGATAGCTTAATCGCATGTGCGGTGACGAGCATAGGCGGGATGAGGGTCCATTTTTTTTTTCCTCAGATTATTCCTGCACATTTACAAGTTTGAATTTCTTCGTCACGAGCAAGTTACAAGTTTTCCTGTGAGTCTTGCATCTTTTTTCGGGTAGTGATGCTGACTGACTTTGCCTCCTCTAGTTTTTGGCATGCTTGTGAAGAGGCAATGCTTTTCGTGACGGAAAGAACAAAGTGCTACTTTGCGACAATGTTTCCCGCCTTTGGTCCCGCGGGGCCTTCTGGGAAGGTTGATGAAGGAGGAGACATAGAGGGCTTCTTAGTTGTGTGGAGGAGCGTCACGTTTCCGGGCTCCTTCCTCTTTTTTTTAAAAATCGTTGACTGGATTGATTGCTTGTTGGGTTGCCATCGTATTAGCATGCAGGAAACGCTTTAATTGCATGTCTGCATGGTGGATGGAGTGTTCCCTTGCTTGCTTATATGTTTGGCTGGTTGTATGTTAATTGTTGGTTTGTTTCCTTGCATGATGGCTTCATTGCTTGTAAACTTGTTTTTGCCTGATTGGTTTTCTTGTCTGTTTGTTTGTTCTATTGCGTTAATTCGTGTGTTTGTTTACATGTCTTTTCGTTCACATGTTGGCTTTCTTGGTTGATTGCTTGCATGTCTGCATGCTTGATTGTTTGATTGCTTGCTTGTTCGCTTGGTTGGTTGTATGTTTGGTTGCGTACTTGCTTGCACATTTGTGTATGCTTGCTTGCTGGCTTGCTTGCATGCTTTCTTGCTTGCTCGCTTGCTTGCTTGTTTGCTCGTTTTCTTGCTAGCATGTTTGCTTGGTTGCATGTTTGCTTGCTTCTTTGCTGGCCTGCTTATTTGCATGTTTGCTTGCTTTCACGTTTGCTTGTTTGCACGATTGCTTGCTTGCTTGCACATCTGCTTGTTTCCATGATTACCCCTGTAGCAGAATCAGAGCGACGCGCGACGCTACGTCGCAGTACGGCTGGTAGTGTTGCAGTACGATTTATCCTATACACTTTTTCTTCCTGGTCTTCTTTTTGAGGTAATTGCGCCAAAAATTGACCGATTTTGACGTTCAAATAAACCATTTTAACCGTTTTTTCGAGAGCTTTTCGAATGGTGCTATTGTCATGACGATAGGTTTGGTCGTTCTCACAATGCACAATGTACAATGCAAAATTCCACCTTCACACCTCCTGCCACCTGCAGACACCTCCCTCTTCCCGCAGACCGTTTTTAGTTTTCAAAAAGCTTATCGCAGACCGGCTGAAAATATTCTGCTTCTGGGATGATTACTTGTTTGCTTGCTTGCTTAGTGCTTGTTTCAAAGCTTGCTGGCTTGCTTGCTTCAATGCTTGCCTTGGATGCTTGCTTGCTTGCGTGTTTGGTTGCTTGCTGGCTGATATGTTTGCTTGCAAGTTTGCGTGTTTGCTGCTTGCTTGCTTGCTTGATTGCTTGCTTGTGTGTTTGCTTGCAAGTTTGCATGCTTGCTTGCTTGCTTGGGTGCTTGCTTGTGTGTTTGTTTGCATGTTTGCTTGACTTGCGTGGCGTGGGAAAGAGATGCAACAGTTTCTAGACTCCACATTGAGATCAGGAGGAGGGGGGGGGGGAGATGGATAGTGTTACATTTCTCTCCCTTTTCCCCTTTTTTTTTTTCTTTTCTTTGCTTGGAGTTCCGTGAGACGAGAAGCTGAAGATTGTCTTGATTTGTAGTTGTCCATGTTGCTGGTTGTTGATTGGATGAAGAAAACATCGTTCATGAATTCTTTATTCTTCAGAGGATAATGATCGAATCGTGTGTTCTGGATGAAAGCAGCAGTCTGGAAAAGCAAGACATTTTCCGTCTTCGTTTGAAAGGAAGGCAATGTTTGTCTTGGTCTTCATGGAAGAGAATATGTGTAGGGCTTAAAGTTTCCCGGCGGGAGCCGTAAGCGAGCGTGCATGAGGAGGGAGAAACGGTCAGCCGGCAGGTAGTTGCGTTGACAAGCGGCTGGAACCCTGGGGGAAGTTGGCAGGAGGGCGAAGGCGAACCTGCAGGAAGGCTAAGTGCTGGCAGGCGAAGTGTACGAGATGAGCTCGTTCCCATGGTAGTTAAGTGGGTAAGAGAGCAGCTGCGGTCAGGCGAGGTTGTAGGAGGCAAGATGAGAGCACGCCGGACGAGGAGTCCGAGAGACGGCGGGCATCTATCCAGTTAGGGTGAAGCAACCGTGGCAGAGCCAGCGGCGAAGGTGAAGCTGGACAGGAGAGAAGCGAAGCGACCGTCGCGGTCGGGTGGAGGAAAAAAAGATGGCAGCCGCTCGAACGAGCCTGCGTTATATAGACGAGGAGTGCGTCGCACATGCGCACTGGGTTACAAGAGTGGGTGGATCTAAAGAGTCAAGAAACCTCCAGGAGAAAGCATCCCTCAGGAAAGGAATGCAATAAAAACACAGGTAATTTATGTTTCGGAAGGGCAATAGAAAGGATCGTTTACATTGACGTGTACAACTCAAGATTCATACAAATACCCGAACTTGAAATATTGATTCACAACCGATCCAAATTGTGATTGCGTTGGACGCATCGGTTCATTGGAGTACGGTTGTGGAAGGTGGGTTTGGGACATGAAAACTGTTGGTTTGTTCTGTTGATGGTTAGTCGTGTTAGTAATGGACAAGAGATCTTTGCAGCAGGTATGTCGCCAATGGGGTTTGAGAGTTCAAAATGATGATGGGCTTCATGGTTTTGGAGGATTTCAGTGTTATGATTCGAAGTCCAGACGGGGTTTTGGATGGACGAGATTGAGAAAACAAGATAATTTTGAGGTTCGTGTATTAGTTTCACGTCTTGACGTGTTCCTGAAGAAGTGAAAGTGGGGGGGGGGGGGGGGTACCAGATTCAACAGGGTGTGACCCATGGTTTTGGGCCTGTCTGAGAGGTTGACGGAGATCAGAATCTTGAGTTGTGTCAGTGTCATTGTCGGGAAGATTTCGCGGGTGCAGATGAAGTGGGTCAATTTGAATGTCGGTTTTCAAGAGCATGAGGATGGTTCGGCTTGCTGAGAAAGCAGGTTCTGGGTGATTGTTCAGATGGTGATGAAGAGTTTGATATGAACAGCCGAGGAGATGGTTGGTGAAATTGTCGACTAGGTCAGTGATTGGCGTTGGTAATTGGACGTGTTAGCGACGATTGTCCTGTTGATGTTAGGTGACATGTCTGGTGGATGGAACCATTATTGCAGATCTTGTGACGATGAAGGTTTGGAAGAAACCAGAAGCAGACCATGCTGTTGGTTCAGGTTTGTTTGTTGGAAGGTTTGGAGGCCTTTTTCCGAATGTAGAACGTATTGCGAAGATGAGCAGTGAACCAATCGATTCAGAGTTTCATGACGAGATTGCAGTTGATGATGAAGGTTACTTGACAGTGACAGGGTAACATAAACTGCCTGGAGTTTCATTTGGAATTGATGGAGCAGCATGAGAAGCTGCGGATGGAAATGGGTGAAGCGATTCAGTCGCGATAGGCCGTGCTGAGGCTTCATGGGGTGAGCAAAAGTTGGACCAGAATTAACCAAGTTGTTTTCGTTGAGTGGAGAGGTGACCGTTTTGCTTCAAGCGAGGTAAAGAGATTCCTGATGAATTTTACTTTCGGAGAGAGTTATTCATCGACAAAGATCTTCCTTCGAATGATTGTCTTCGACCAGGATGTTGCCGGATAGTTGCAAATTCAGTCAGATTGTTGTCGGGTAATAGGTTGAGTAGTCCGGGTTAATGTGAACTTGAAAGTGCGGCAGCTGGAGTGGAGTGAAGATCTTCCTAGGCGACAAATCATTCCCCAGATGAGGGCCATCCTTGAAAAAAGGTCTTTAGTCAAGCGATCGATTTTCATTAGGCGAGTAATGATGTGTTAGTTGAGATCGTGTTCCAGGCAAAGGATCTCATACGGGAGTAAGGTCTTCGAGCGAGAGATGGATTTTCAATGGTGGGTGGATCTTCCAGGTGAAGGGTCTTTAGTGAGTGAAAGATCTTTTCACAAGTGAAGGAACTTCTTGCAGGTGGAGATATTCTTACAAGCGAAAAATCTTCTTGTGAGAATAAGATCTTGTTAGGCAAAGGTTAACCATTGGATGAAAGAGCTGCTCGGCGAAGGATATCTCCTCAGGCAAAGGATTTTCTTCTGACGGATTGTCATTTTTCAGACACTTGATCTTTATACGGACGAAAAGATCTTCTCATTGGTAAAAGCTTTCCTTCTGGTGAATGATTGCCTTCAGGCGAAGGATCAACTTCCAGGTGAAGATCATTTCAAAGGCGTTGATCTCCTTCAAGTGACAGATCCCTAATGGGCGATGGATTTTCTTGTTGGTGAAAGATCTTCTCTAAGGGGAGAAGCTCCAAGGTGAGAGGTCTTCTTTCAGGCGAAAGATCGTGTCGGTGACGAAGCTTTCCTTCAGATGAGAGATTTGCTAACGAACGAAGGTCTTCTTTCAGGTGAAAGGTCTTCTTGTGAGCAAGAGATCTTCTGTAGGTGGAAACATCTTCTTCTTGGTGAAGGGTCGATTCGTAGGCGAAGATTTGTAGGAAAAAGGATCTCCTTGTAGGTGTTAGATCTTCTTAAGGGTGAAAGTTTTCCTTAAATGAAGTTTGCTTTCAGGTGGTAGTTTTTTTAATAGGTGAAAGATCTTCTCCCTGGTTCAAGATTCCTTTCAGGCGAAAATTCATGTTTAAGCGTGATTTGAAGCAGGCGAGCGGTGGTGAGAGCCGGAGGGAAGCGGACGGCAGCCTTGCGCAGAATGCAGTTGGATGGAGGTCGACCAAGAATGGTTGCTGCGTGATGATGGAAGGGAGCCTTCATTTCATTGTGGTCGGGAAGCAACGATGGTTGGCTTTTCGGAATCCAAAAGCTGACTCAGCAAGTTTGCAGGTGGTCACGGCAGAGGGCCCGAAGGGCCGTTTAGGCGGTTGGAGAGTGGCTGAAGTCGGTAAGGGATAAAGGCTGGGGGGTGCCGACGTTGTCCGAGGGTTGAAACGGAGTCCAAGTCTCCGTCAGAATGAATAATTGCGGCAAAAAGATGTTGTGAATCTTGGGACGAAGTTGTAGAATGACATCTTTTTGGTGGAGGCGAAGTTCCAGAAGTTTGCATCCTTTTGCTGGAAATGTTATCGGCAACGATGATCCAGTCCCGAGCGTGGGAGACATAATGAGGAGAAGACAAAGGAACGGTGTCAGCTGGAATTCATGAGACGGTAATTCGATAGCTTGATGGTTGCTGTGAGAAGCCGAGGATGGAAGGTCAAGGGGCCGACTTGCGTGAGCGGGTTCAGCAATGAGCGTGGGTTCAGCAATTGGCAAGAGTCTTCTTCCAAGGGACTTTCGACGCTGCTGGGGTCGTCCGGAGGAGGACATCTTGGTGTGGAGTCCAACATGAATGTATATAATGACGAACGCTACAACGAATGCTTTGACGAATGCTAGGGCAAGCGTGGGCTAGGGCGAACACTTGTCTTGAACGAAGATGAATGCTTTACGTCGGCGAACGAGACGAATGATGAACGCAGGACGGACGACGAACGCTTGGCTTAGACGGAGCGAACGTGATGAACGATGAATGCAAGATGAACGGTGAACGCTAAGCTTGGGCGGATGAGGGCAGGGCGAATGCTTGTCTTGACGGGAGGCGAATGCTGGATATAGGCAAGCGCTTCTAGGGCGAATGCAGGACCCGGAGAGAAGAGCAGGAGATTGGAGCGACCGTCTACGACGAGTAGCTTGAGGAAAAGAGATGGCCACCACGCCCAGGCCGTCTACTTTTATAGGAGGGCTGCGCATGGTGACGCATGCGCAGTGGGGTTGCACACTGGCCGGATCTGGAGAGTGAAAAACCTCAAGACTGAAAAGGAGCATCCAGGAACTGAATGCAATTAATTTACAGGTAGTAGAAATTTTCAAGAACGGCAAGTAGAAAAAAAAAAATTGTTAAAAAAAATTATTTTATCATTTTGCTTGTTTTTCTTATAGGCCCTATTTGTATGAACATTTTGTGTCTTTTAACATACCATTTATTACTCTTTTGGGGGTTGCAATCATTAAATAAATAAAAAGTCTCCCGAGATAAAGCCCGTTGTGCTCCTCCATGGGGGCGGTAGAGGCCAAGGCTGCGGAGCACAGCTAGGAACGGTCGTGATGTTATGCCGGGATTTGCTAGTTTTAAACTTGAACTGGTAAAACAATCACGCTAACTTTCAAAATAAAGACACGCTACCAAATATTCGACTGTATTGCGAATGTCTTCTTCAGGCATGATCATGTAAATAAAATTTCAGGCACTTGTTCGTGCCTGAAGATGACAGTTGAGACACTATTGAAAATTTGCTAGATAAGAAGAGTGCCTTTATTTTGTCAGTGAGTGTGATGAGTGTTTTACCAATTAAAATTAAAGTTAAATCTAGAAGTGACCACTACAACAGTTTGTTTAGAGCTAGTTTCAAATAATTAAATTATGTATACGGATCAGACCACTGTTAGTGTTAGGCTACTATGAATGAGCGGGAAAAAATCCATAGGTTGCAGCTGTTCTTTTCGCATTCTAAATGGCAGCTCTATTATAAATCCTTTTGACTTCTGTGGTGCCTCCGACTTTGTGGGTTGTCATTACCCACACCAGTAAGGAAAAAAGATTGCATTTTAACAAGCATATACTGGCAAGCTTTTTTTTTTCCACGCGCCATTGAGGAATAAAAGCACGTTCAGCGTCTGTTTGAACAACCTCCTGGCTCAAATTATGTACAACTTTTACGTACTTTTTCCTTTTTTCACCGATTTTAAAGCTTTATTTATTTTTTTTTAATTTCAGAATCGGGCTGCTGATTTACAAAAATGGTAGAAGGAAATGTAACAAAGGTGAAAAAGCTTGTGGCGAGTTCTCAGTGAGCATTGAATGCCATTCGCCACGTGCAAGAGTTCGCCACCAGAGGGGAGATGCGAGTAAGCAGTTTAAAGAGAGTTGATGGTTGAGTGGACGCAAAATGGCCGCAATCACCCGATCAGAGATCGACGCCCAGGTGAGCAAAACCTTTGTTTAAGAGAATAAATGCAAATTGTTGTTCACTAATACGACTGAGTTAATTCGAGGCACTAACCGCGGAAGCACCGAGGACGAAAGCTTGACGCAAGCTTCTGGAAAGAAACTCCACTACCCATTGTTTTAGCTTTCAACAATTTTAGAACATCTGTTTGTCAGAGAACAACAATTATGGACCATGAGCTCAGCTTTCAAGCTTCTCCAGCAATGCAAAAACCGGTAAACGGCATTGACAATGATAATATTCAGACATATTAAATGATTTGAAAGCACTTATATCACCTTCAAGAATGTTTCAACAACAGTTCACTTAAATTTTCAAGGAAGAAAACACCGTTCCTCTTCTTCAGAAGACCGCACCACAGCAGAGCACGTTCGTTCGATATATGCTTACTGCAACATGGAGTAAGCGGAAATCGAACGAACGTTCTCTGCTGTGGTGTGGTCTTCTGAAAAAGAGGAACGGTGTTTTCTTCCTCGAAAATTTAAGTGAACTGTTGTTGAAACATTCTCCAGCTGGTATGGTAACAAGCCCTAAAGACACCAAATTGTTTAGGTACAGTTTTTCCTGAAAAATACTTGGAAACTGCAGTTGAGAATACATAACATTCTAAACAACTACTAGGAAAACCGATGAATTAGTTTGTTTCCATTGGTAAAAATTTGTGACAACAATACTCAGTTTTAAAGCAGCAGCAAAAGTCCAAATTTCGCACTAAAAACTCTTACGAATTTTCGGAAATTGCTACTAATGGGCATCCTCAAGCATTGTGGTTTAGATTGTGGTTTAGTGAGTAAGTACTAGGCTCTGGACTGCCTAAGGAAGTCAACTAGTACCAATTGCCGAAAATTTCTAGGGGTTTTCAGTGTGAAATTTGGACTTTTGGCACTGTGTTAAAACTGGGAGCATTGTTGCCATTGCAAACAAAATACAGATCATCCTTTAGCAGAACGGATGCCAAGTTTAACAGGGAACTGTTTCCAGATTTTGCATAGCTGTATTAAACACATAAAATTGGTGTGAAGCCTTACATATAAGCAGCCCAAGGTAAGCCTTTTATGGCCAGGTTGGTCAAATGGTGAGCACGAGCATCCCATATGCCAAAGGCACGGGGTTCAATTTTGGCCTAGGCCCACCTTTAACTGTGTACGGATTCGGGAAGCGAAGGATCATGGAAATGCAATCGTGTTCATGTCAATTATGGCATGTAAAACACCCTAGGTATTTTCCACCAAAACTGTCACTCTCCATCCTGAGATAACCTTGGCAGTTGAAAAGGACTTTTAATTCGACAATTTCGTCTTTTTTTTTTCTTTGTAAGCCGAAATGCTACATACAATGCACGGTTTCTTCACATTAGATCAACGTATTGGCTACTAGGCTACGATCACAGCAGGTTGCAACATTAATCCTTGGGATAGTGTCGTTCGGGCACAAACATGCACACCTTTCAGTAATTAATTAGCCTACTTAGAGTACAAGATCTGATTACTTTCGAAACCACCTAGAGAACTATACAGTGCGAAAGGTCACAAATTTTATTTTCGCACCACTATTTTTGGTGTTTTTCGGCTTGGCTGAACGGGGTTATTCGTGAATAGCGCAGCTCAGAGGTCGCACGGACCTGTGCATAAGCTTGAAATACATGTGGGGGACGAGGGCTACCCTGACACAGAGTATGTGGCATCATCATATCTTTTTCCGACTTTGAAATTGTGCGTCATTATGTTTCGTGACGAAGTTGATATGTGGAAAAAAAAGCACAACTCATGCGCGCTCAACTAGTGCTTTCTTGGTGTAATTCTGTGTCTGACCTCACCTTTGCTCAAAACATAGCTTTTTAAACATCTTTCTGCACGTGAAAAGCCATTGTAGATTTTTAATGCTTGTTGGCCAGAATTTTTATATGTTTGTGATTGGTCTGGATGTACGGTCGTAAAGTTAAATAGTGCCAATTTGCTTTCTATCTTTTTTTTTTTTCAAGTGTGCATTAAAAAATGGAAAGTTCAAAATTTTATTTTACGCTGTAGGCAACGACGTTTTCGCGTTATTATACAGTAAAGCACGACGTATTTTAGCTTGGACGGAAAACAAAAATCTACGCATGGGGTGCGGCGACCATTCAAGAATCAAATATTTTACACATCAAATCTGTTTAAACTGCAAAGAGAAAATCGCTACGACTTTCTGAAAGATCCATTAGTAGCCAATTTCAACACACAAATTAAAATAGTGACTGACAATATTTCACAATATTAAAATATTAGCGGGCTACCTTTTTCAGCCTTGGCCTAGTAACCGAGTCGGGGGGGAAGGAAGACCGCTTTTGAGCGATTGACGGACGGCAAAAACATCGCTATTTTTCACACTTTGTTCACAAAATACGAATCGCAGACCGCAAAAACACGAATCGGGGGACATGTACACCCATTTTCGGGACAATTTATTAATTTTTTCCAATTGTTTCTGCCTATTTTCCCATATTTCGATCATTTTTGCAAATGGTTTAGGCCTAACTTTCCGGATTGTTTACGTATTGCACGTGGATTTAGCATTTTCAAAATGTGATTGCGCACCATCCAGACAACGGATCCCGTTTCAAAATGGCTCTCCACGTTCTAGAATGTTTTAAGAATCTGTTGCAATCGCACACATACCATGCTGAACCCAAATTGAGCAATCCATTCATGATTTTTGCGGACAAGTCGGGTCGGGCCCATCCTCACAAAACGCCATTCTCTGCCTGAGCTACGTCATTGGTCACGTGACCATTAGCCGTTGAAAACGGTTTCAGTAGCCGTCAACCTCCCCCAACATTTTGTAAATTTTTATATTTTTGTTAAAGCTAGAGTAGCGAAAATGGATTTTCAATGCGGTAAAAAATTGTAAAATTTGTTGATTCATGTATATTCGAATTTTTATGAAAATTATATTTTAAATGATTTTAAGAATGTAGTTTTTTAGACTTGTTTCCGTTAGGGCGGATTCCCTTTACTTGGAATTGCGAATGGAATCTTCTGCGCTCTTCCTTCGGACGCTCTTCCCTTTGTTTTAGACGCGTAACAAGGAAGACGTACAACAAGGAGGAAGCTTTATAACTTTAAAGTCATTATTATTGTTTACTTTCTATTTAGTTGATTCTCCTGTTTGTTTATTTTTGTGTTTGTTATTATCATTTTATTACTATTATTATTTTATTTTTTGGTACATGAACGTTTATCCCCAGCACACTTTTCAATCTTTGTTTCGGTAAAGCTTAAAAAAATATATTTGCCGACATCCTAACTTCCTAGCCTACATAATACGGTTTAAAATCTTTTATTTTAACGAAAAACAATGGCGATATTATTTTTAGTTAAAGCCTTCGAACTTTCTTGTAGTCACTTTTTCTTTTCCAGTTATTTTAAATTTATTAGAAAAATATTTCCTTTCCGAAGAAGGAGAAAAGGAAAAATAAAATTAAAAATAAATAAATAAAAGATGGTAAAAGAAGCGTGGAATGAAGTCTACAGGAATAAAATAATAATAAAATTTTTTTTAAAGCGTAAAAAAATATAGGCATATGTGTAAAGTTTCTAGTTGTAGGGTACTGCTTTAAAGATTTGAAAAAAAAACTACCGTAATTCCTACAATAATTAATGCTACGCATTTTTTTTTTTAATTATTAATATTATTCACGTTTTTTTTATATCTTTCGTTCTTTATTTTCGTTGATATGTAACGGTAACTTTTCTTCGTTATTGTACTTGACGAAGATTGTATAAGGCAGGTCGGCAGTCACATCGTTATAGTTTGCGTAGTTGAGGAAGTAGAGTTCTACATCAAAGAATGAACGATACTAGTCTTCAATCTTTGGTCTACAGCACCTTTCCTGCTTTCCAAAGGTTCCTAATTTGAGAGCAAAAAAAATGTCCCAAAGGTTTCGAATCTGAGGGGGGGGGGGGGGGGGAACCCTAATGGTCCTGAATCAAGTAAACAAATTGAAAAGAGTATGTTCTTGCTTTGAAATGTGGAAGCTTTTTTTTTTTTAAATATAACTTCTGTCATTTGGACAAAACTGAGTGAAAGGTCTCATCATTTGATGGTCAGCTTTCGAAAACAAAACATTTTTCCTACCAAGGTTGTGGAGAAAAACAAACAGGATATCCTCAACTCCCCTGATCTCTCCTATTCAATTTTAATTTGGGGTGGCCACATTGGTCGTCTGTCCTACTTAATAAACACAATGACAATATCAACAAAGTTAAAAACATCCCTGTCCTCCATCATTCAACAAATACATTTTTAAAAAAATCTTGACTCAAGACCCTTTCCTCCATCAAAAATAGCCAGCTAAACCCCTCCTCCACAGAAATTTCCGAAGGTCCTGAATTTAAAGAAACAAGACGTCCTAAGGTCCCGAATTTTAGGGTAAAACTGTCCCTAACGTCCAGAAATTGAACCCAAAAATATCCTCAAGGTTCTTGAATTGAGGGAAAAAAAATAAAACGAACATGTTGTTGAGTGGAAGCTTTTTCTCCAATAATAATGATTTAAGTCGTTGGAGGATTGTTATTTCAATTTTCTGTCTAAGCAGGGGAGTGGTTAGGTTTACATTCACATTTACTTGAGACACATACGGTTCCTAGCGGGAGATGTACAGTCGTCAACACTTCCAACTTTATTTTCGTGGGCACCGTTCTTGCAGCAACACCACTCATTGTTGGATGCTAACAACGAAAATGTGTGCCAGAAATTTATAACCGCTAACCACTGGACGTCACAGATAGGCAGACCATTGTTGTATTCGCGATGTGGGGCTTGCATTCTCTCGTAATAAAATTGAATTGAATTAAAACGTACGTATATTGTATGTTTTTATTACTATTGTTTTGTAATTGGGTGTATGGCATTTGGCCACGGCCCTCGTCAAATAAATTCAAATTCAAATGTATGGGTGATCTAGACACACGCTAGTGTGTCACCACCACACGGAAAGGCTGCCACTAACAGACAGTCTTT
>JAHWFP010075124.1:9116-19528 GCA_023313725.1 Lithobius niger
CCCCCCCCCCCCCCAGTACCACCTCGGCCTCTTTCTCCTTCAAGTGGACTCCCGCCTGCAAATTTTCTTTCTCTCTCCACCAGCTCAGATCCGGGATGTTTTCTAGGCTGATGACATCTGACCATGAAATTCTGGGACTCCACTCTTCTTTCCGGAACCAGTGGATCGGTTTTACCCGCCACTGGCCTCGGGGTACCAGTGTAGCCATTGACTCCAACATCCCTATGACTGAAGCCAGGTCTCTTGCTGACATGTCCTTCTGTCTCTGCACCTGTTTCAAGGTCTTCACCGCCCTGTCTTTCTGTAGAAGGTCGAATCAAACAAGTGCCTAAGTTGAATTCCACTCCTAGGAACGTGAATTTCCTTTGAGGGACTAGCCTTGATTTTTTGACGTTGATTCCCAATCCTAGAGTTTGGAACAACCTCAAGCTTCTCAACAGTTGTGACTGCAGGACGTCTGGTGACAGGTTGCGTATCAACCAGTCGTCTAAGTATGCATGAGCTTTTATTCCTTCTACGTGAAGTAGTCCTAAAATTGGCTTCATGATTCTCGTAAAGACTTGCGGAGCAGTTGACAGGCCGAATGGCAGGCTCGAAAACTGATAAGAGACGCCCCTGAGTTGTAATCTGAATAGGTGTCTTACGTCCCGGTGCAGTGGTACGTGAAGATAGGCGTCCGCTAAATCTACAGAGACCGTGTATTCTCCTTCCCTCAAGGCCTCTCTTATCTTCCCAATCGTCTCCATCTTGAAATGTACTTTCTTTAGATGGCCGTTGAGTTTCCGCAGGTTGGAGATAAGGAGAGTTCCCCGCCCCCCCTTTCTTCGGAATTATCCGAGCTGGGCTCCAGAACCCTCTCGTGCCTACAGGTGCCAGTTCTAATGCTCCTTTCTCTAAAAGCTCGTCTATTTCTTCCTGTAGGCCAGGTACCTCTTTCCCTTTCTCCTGTGGTGGTCCGTAACTCAGGGCTGACATCGACGAAAAGGGGGGGGGGGGGGTAGTAGCCGTCTCTTAAAGTCCCTAGAATGAAAGTGTCGGAAGTCACTTGCGTCCACTCCTGTAAGTGCTTCGATAGTCTTCCCCCCACCTGCCGGTGAATGGGGGAAAATTCCTCCTTTGTGTCAATATCTACCTCCAGGCTTGCGACCTCTTTCTCTTCCCCTTCCTTGACCCCTGCCTCTGAAATTACTTCCGCCCCTCCCTCCGGTTTGGGACGGGGCACTCTCTCGAAATGGCTGTGGATCGGATTTCCTGTCCACTCTGTAGCTTCCCCTGCCTCTTCCTTCTTGTGAATTCAATCCCAAGTTCTGATTAGGGTACGTGGAGTATGCCCTCATGATGGGTCTCGCTCTTCCTCTGAATCCTCTCATTGGTGTTCCTACAGGCTTGGTTTTCTCTTTCAGTTCTGGTGCAAGGGTAAGTAATGTGCCGTCGAATAACTCCTTTGCGCCATGGATTGGAAGTAGTCTCAACTGTCCCGCCAAGTCCGTGGGAATCGTTGTCGCCGATTCCAACAATGCGTCCCGTTTCCGAAACACTGTGTTAAGGAGCAGTCTTGAGGACCAGTTTAAACTGTCCTGCTGAAAGGACGATGCCCTCTTCATGATATGGAGGCATTCTCTAATTGTTTTGTTCTCTTTGAGTTCTGGTTGTTCCGCCACCAGCGACTTGATTGCGGCCACCGACGCCGAATAAGCCAACTCTGCATTAGAGTAAGCCCTTATACTGCACCGCAGTAGGGCTTCGTCGTTGTCGTAGAGTTGCATTGGGGTCTTTATAAAACTTGGTGTCTTTAGTGTCGAATCTAATTCCAGGTCCATTTTTTCTGTGATATATTCGGCTTCAGTGAAAGTCTTGTATTGCTTCTTTGGTGGTGCTCCTTTTCCCGCCGCCGTAAAAAACATTTTGGCTGCTTTCGGGTCATGGGGTGGAAGGGGTTTCGACACCGAAATTGGCTGACAGTCCTTCCTTGTTAAAGATTCATTATTTAATAGCTGCCTAAAAGCTACTGCCGACTGAGGAAGGTGTACCGGCGTTACCTTCGAACTGCCCACATTGGCCAAGGTTTCCATGGGCGGGTCCTACGGGTCAATTTCCATCGGGACGGCCCGTTTACAGAAGGGAGTTTCATTTAAATATTTAAAGGTGAAACCCGCAAAATCTTTCCAGCTGATCAGACCCGGTCCTTCTTCGAAAGGGTCCTCGTCGGTAGATTCTTGTACCAATGGTCTACAAGCTACTTCCTCTCTCCACTGTCTTTCCGTCTGTAGCTGTTCGTCCGAAAACGATCTTCTTTCGTTGAAAATCGCCTCTTCATTGAACTGTACCTTCCTGATCTTGGTCGGATTGTTGTGTATAAGATCACTTCCCCTCTTCTTGTTATGAGTGGGTTGGAAATCTTCATAATTTTCTGCCTCATTTTCGTCATAAAATCCTTCATTCTCATATTATCGTCATTATAGTATTCACTTTCATTGTCATACTCCTCCTGGTGTCTCCATGACTCATTTCCATCCATGCATTCCAAAAACGGCGCCACCGCTCTCAATGGCGATGCTTGCGGACCTAGGTTGCGATGTGCGGTCCTTGTTGGCGAAGTGTAGCCCTGCCGACCCGCTTCGCGAACTGGCGAACCGTTGGTGTCTTCCCGTCGTGCATCAATGATCGCTAGCGAACCGTCCGTCTTCCTGGTCGTCTTGCGAATCAATGGTTCGCTACTGCCACGTGGTCTTGTTGATAGCGAACTGGCTCCTGTTCCAACTTCGTGGCGAATCGTCGGCGAACCGCTCCTCCTAACGTCCGCTATGATTTCCTCCAACGATCAGAACGCTTGGTCGCCAGTTCGCAGCGAAGCGTCCGCATCGCTAGCCCTCCCACTTAACCCTTTCTTGGATGTGGGTAGGGCGGTTTTGCCACATTTATCGTCTTTTCCCTGTCCGCCTACCCTTTTCTCGGGAGCGGACTGGGGTGGCCTTACACTAGAATGTTTTCCCGTACCTTTTCCTTTATTAGTCACCTCACTGCTTCCTCACTGATTCTTCACACCTCACTGATTTCTTACTTGTTTTGCTGTCGCTTCTAGCCGATTTGTCCTTCTGAGCGGTGGGATGATTATGCTTTGGCACTTTTTCCTCGATCGCTGGCGAACCCTTTGTTGCACTGTTCGGCGAACCCTTTGTCTTCTGCTTTCCATTCTTGCCCGCCGCCGCTACTTGTACTGACACTCTGACAGGTCATTGTTAAGTGTCACCTTCTTATCGCTACAATCCTGTGTAGCCTGGGTTTGTTGTGAAGCACTGTTTGCGATTAACACGTTTACACTGGCAATAAGTCCCGTTATTTGTGTTTGCAATGCCTGTTGCATCTCGTTCATCCTAGCGTCAACGTGGGTCATTACGTTTGCACTGACTTTCCGTTCTACGTTATCTGATCTGGACTCCACTACAGAAATCGCCGTTTCACGAGCCGCCGTTACCAAGTGTCCCAAGGATCGTTCTGGGTAAACCGACTTTTCATTGTCCTCGAATCCATCGAAATCAACCTTTGTGTCCGAACTCACACTCACTAGTTCTTTCATGAAAATCTGTGCATCTGGGTCCAGGCTCATTCCCGCCAATCGGTCGTCAAGACTTGCCTTATTCTTTTTCCGTTTCAATTGTTCTTTCTTTTGATCGGAATGTCTCCAAGTATAGAGCACTTTCTTCACTGTTTCGGGTTTGTGTAATTCGCACAAGTCGCACAGATTGTCTACAAAATTGCACCGCCGGCATCTCCAACATAATGGATGTAAGTCCTTCGGTGTCTTTTGGCATGTGCAAGATGGGTAATTTCCTCCTTTCAATAGTTCGTTAATATTATCCAATTCTTCGTCGCCCGTTTCCACCAATTCATTGTCGTCTCCACGATCATTTTCCGCCATCTTGAATGGGATAACAAGCCGTACTATCGACCTTCACTGTCGCGTGCTCAAAAGCGAATGGGGTTTTCCCATAAAAAAAATTGCCCTTGGCGATTTCACCTGGGCGATAAATTGCCCTTGGTTTTCCAATAAAAATTGCCCTTTTATATTTTTGGGGGACTGACGTTTTTGTAGCTCAAGAAATTTTTGTAAATAAAAATTTCAAGTTTAAAGGGACACTAGTTGAAAAATTAACTTAGTGCTGTCCGCGCTGCTTGTTGCAGGAAAGTCGTACAGGCCACAAAGAAAATTGGAGCAAACGAAAGTTCATATAAATGAAAACACTATTTTCGGAGTATATAAAATAACAGTTTCAGGGTTTTTGTAGCTGTTAATTCAAATGAGATAATCGCAACATTTAATGCTCTAACCAGTCAGCCATGCACAGAAAGTTATTTTATTTATCTGGGAAAACCTCGAAAAAAGACCCCTGGGCGCACTCCTCAGGACCTAGCTTGCGATAAGGATCGGAATAGAGGGTACTATAAGCGCATGCGCAACTATCAGCTCTATTTAAAGTTAACAGACTACCACTGGAGTGGTTTAAGGTTACCAAACAACTTGTTTTACATGAAAATCTTACACTAAAGGGTTTAGAGATGGTACCCATAACTTAAACATATTATACAACACTGGGAGGTTTTGTGGATAATAACGCAACAACCTTTTAACGACAGTGCTAACCTTTTTCTCAGAAGGGTAGACAGACAATTTTTTTGCAGGAAAAATGTTTCGTAAAAACCTTAAGAAGGGCCAACCGGGAACAAGTTGCAACCCCCGTAGAATACTCCTAATGAATATTTAATTAGTGTCGTTACAGTCTTTGACCCTATTCTCCCACATAGGGAGACGTTGATAGTGACAAAGAGTAAAACATACGCACTTAAAATTTAGGTGTAGAGTTCCGAAACGGGAAATAGCTGAAAGTTCCTTTTGGTGTGGTTGCACTTTCAATATACCACGTAACAAAATTTAAAGATAAAAATTGATTTCCAGTCAATTTGTACTGAAAATGACGTGTTTTAACAAGTTAATGTTTAAACAAATTACCTGCTGAGAGTGTCAGCGTTTACGTGTAACTTTCCAGGTTTGTATCTAACTTCATAGTCGTAATCTTGTAGGGTTAGGCTCCACCTAAGCAATCTGGGATTTTTGCCAGACATTTGCTTGAGCCAGTGCAACGGGTTGTGATCGGATTCTATGACAAATTTTGTTCCATAGATGTAGGGACGCAATTTAGCAACGGACCAGATCAAACACGCGCATTCTTTTTCTGTCATACCATAGTTTTGATCACGTGCTGTCAGTTTACGTGAAACGCAAAGACAGGGGTGTTCATCTTCTCCAAACACTTGTGACAAAACACAACCCATACCACGATCTGAACAATCACACTGCAAAATAAATTGTTGTGTGAAGTCGGGGCTCTTAGGACGGGAAACGTCACTAAAGAGTTTTTCAACGTGTCAAAAGCAGCTTGCTTTGACTCATCCCAAATGACGGGATCGGGTGCATCCTTTTTCAAGGAGTCTGTAAGACATGCACAGATTTCAGAATAGTGAGGGACATACCTTTGGTAATATCCAACCAAACCGAGAAAGGAACGGACATCTTTCTTAGTTTGTGGTCGTGCAAATTTCTGCACGGCCAAGACCTTCACCTCGGAGGGTGTGCGAGATCCATTGCCAACTTCATGGCCAAGGAAAGTAGCTTTGCTGCAAGCGACCTGCAATTTCTTGGCATTTACCGTCAATCCGGCCTTCTTGACAGCAGAGAGGAAATTATGAATGTTTTGGAGATGCTGTGGCCACGTTTCGGCCCCTACAGCAGTGTCGTCTTGGAAGGGGGTGACAAACTCTTCCATGCCACGAGTGACATTGTCCATGAGCTTCTGGAAGCAGAATGGAGCGTTTTTCATCCCCATGTTCATCATCAGGGGGGCAAACTTCCCAATGGGAGTTGTGATGGTGGCGGCCATTGAAGCTTGTGGCGTTAAGCGCACTTGCCAGAAACCACGGTTGAGATCAAAGATAGAAATAAACTTCCACTTAGCTGCCCGCTCAATACATTCCTCAATGTTGGGAATTGGGTAATCTTTGGTTACCGTATTGTTGTTTAGCTCTCTGTAGTCAGCCACAGGACGTGGGTTGGCGTCTTCTTTTTGTAAGATGATCATGGGTGAACCATGTGGGGAATCGGTTTCCACGATTAAGCCCAAGTCAAGCAAACGCTTGATTTCAGTGACGATCAAATCCTATTCGAATTTCGCGTGGCCATAATACTTACAGGGTTTGACTTTGGAATCGACTAATTCAACGTCGTGTGTGACAAGATCAGTGCGTCCTGGTAAAGTAGAAAAAAACACCGTCTACTTTTTCGAACACCTCAAGGAGGTCGTTCTTCTGCAACTCTGTTAAGTTGCCCGTCTTTCTAAAAAGACTCATGGCGGCCTTAGCAGTAAGGTGGCCATCTCCATGCTGACCTGTCCATACATGGTCGGTGTGAGGAAGCTCACGTTCGTCATTATAAGAATGATTGCTTGACCCCTCCCTAGGCAGATAGGACTTGAGAAGGTTTACATGATATATGGTTTCCTTTTGTAAACCAAACGATTTTTTTAGTATCTGATAATCGTTTCAAAACTTCACAGGGTCCATCCCAATAAATGTCTAACTTATTGGTGCGGGCTGGCTTAAGGACTAGGACCTTGTCACCAACTTTGAACTTACGTTCAACTGCCTTCATGCCATAATAGGATTTATTTTTCATTTGGTTACGAGTGATGTTCTCCTGAGAGAGCTCACGAGAATACTGGAATCTCTGGAGCAAGTCCAAGATCTATTCTAAAATTGAGGGGTGAACGTCTGGTTCGGTTCAATCCAATGGCTTTTCACCAACTCCAGTGGGCCTTTGAGGTTGCGTCCGTAGACTAACTCCGCTGGAGTGAAGCCAGTGCTCTCATGTGGAGCAGTTCTTAGAGCAAACATTGCTCCTGGCAGGCACCTCTTCCAATCGTGGGGATGCTCATAACAGACAGCTCTCAGCACCGCTTTGAGCGTTCTGTGGAAACGTTCCACGCTGTTAGATTGCGGGTGGTTTACACTGGAGTTAACACACTTTATACCGCACTTTTCTAAAAAAGAGTTGTAAGTTCCGATATGAAACAAGAGCCTAGGTCGCTTGGAGTTTGGCTGGAAAGCCTAACCTAGAAAACACAAGTAGGAGCGCATCTACAACGCTCTGGCTGTTGGCCTCTTTAAGGGGCACGGCCTCGGGAAACTTTGTTGTCGGATCGAGTAACGACAAGATATACTTGTAACCAGCCTTACTAGCAGGCTTGATGGGGGCTACGATATCGATTACGTATCGGTTGAACGGCTCGTCATCCATGGGCACTAGCACCATAGGGGCAACAAACTTCTGAGCAGATTTACCATTTTTCTGGCAGGTTAAACATGTGGATACAAAATTGTCAATGTCAGTAAAAATTAGTCAACACTCTATCCTTCGTTTTGGATCGGCCTAGATGCCCAGCCCATGCATTTGCATGTGCGGTGTTCAAGACTAAATTTCTACACTCCTTCGGAAGCACTAGTTGTTTCTTGATTAACGGTCTTCCTGAAGGCCGAAAGGGCTTACGGAAAAGTAATCCTTTTTCGATGAAAAACTGCTTGTTTTCATCCTGCTGGTCCAGCGGGAGCTCAGCAGTTTGCCAGCATAATTTTAAAGTTGGGCAGTCTAACTGCAAGTTGACAAATTCGGGTTTGTAAACACTCAGTAATTTATTTAACTGATCTGACTGGGGACCTAAAATAGCTGAATCTAAGCTATCAACCTTAGGAGAAACGAAACCTTCCTGGGAAGGGGAAACTACACTAGAAATAGAATCACCATCTGAGTCGTCTTCACTCTCAGATTCGATCTCATGATATTTGGGATTAGATATCGGGAGCTGCTGTTCCATACGAGATTGGGAACGAGTGATGGCATTAGAGTAAGGGGGCAGGGCCTTTAAACCTTTTTCTTCTAATACAGTTTGCGAGGGCACTCCCAAAAGCATTTGGAAATGTGGACCAACGTGATCCGAAACGAGGGCCTCGGATTTGATTTTACCGTAGGGCGTTTCAACTTCAATCACGGCAATTGCGTGAGCGGTCGTCTGCTCAGAGAGAGCGTTGTGGCAGTGGGTGTATTCACCCGTGAACTGCTCGGGCTTCACAAAATCCCTTGCAATGACATCGTGTGTCGAGCCTGTGTTTCTTAAGACCAGACATTTCGATCCATTCACTGTCCATTCGTGAATGTGTTTAGAAAGAACCAATTCGGGAGTATTATTGCTAACAAAGTTACACTCTGCGTTAGAGGCTGGGTTTCCCTCTTGAGCAATATGAGCACGACACTCTATTTTTCTGTGTCCGGTTTTGTTACAAAAAAAAACAGGTACCTTCGAACCTAGGCATCCTAGGCCTGTCAAACTCACGGTTGGAGTAGTTGCTGCTGGCCGAGTCTCCTTTACTCGGATCGGCAGAAGATGCTGCAGTACCGGCCGGTTTAGCTGCAGTGGAAGAGGCTCGGTGGACACTTCGAAAATTGGAGGAAGCTTTTGAAGCTTGTCCGGACGACGACGCACTAGGTTGTGCCTTCCCTGTTTTATGGGCCATGTCCGCAGAAATCTGTTTGTTTCTGGTGGTGAACTCATCACAGAGTTTGGCTGCTTCGTGTAGGGTACCAAGTTTAATTTGGTCCGGCAACCACTTGCGCAGTGCAATGGGACATGATTTCGTAAACTGCTCAAGCATAACTAAATTAGCTAACTTGTCATAGCTGCTATTGACTTCAGCTAGGGACACCCACCTTGAAAATAGGGTTTCGAGTGCGAACGCATGTTCGTGGAACAATTGTTCGGGGCCACGTTCGAGTGAACGAAACTGGGTTTGTACGGCTTCTTTAGTTTGCACAAACCTTTCCAGTAACCTGATTTTGACTAACTCATAATCATGCATTTTTAGGAACGACATTTGATCACATACTTTAATCAAAACTTCACCGAGAAGGGGCTGTAGTCCGACGACCCATTCTGTTTTGTCTATACGCTGTGTCTCCATAGTTTTTTCAAATTTTTTTAGAAAACTATTAATTTCCGATTCGGAAGTCCATCTATTTACGAGTCTGACAGCGTCAGCAATTTTACCAGGTTTATTTACGGGAACACTGGGATTTGGGGGTGTTACGGTACTCCTACTAGAGTTTGAACTACCATTATTAAGATATGCAGCCGTTAGCCTTGCTAGTTCGATCTGCTTATCTAATTTTAATAATTCACGAGCACTAGCGCGTTCGCTAATTTGTGCTTCCTGTTCCTTTAACTGAACGTCTCTAACCCTGATTTGGGCCTCTTGGTCCCGTAACGCTAGTTCGTGCACCATACGTTTATCTACGGCGGCTAACTCAACTGCTTTTAACCTTAATTCTTCGGCTTTAAGCGCGAGCTCATGCTCTTTGGCTGCTAATTCTTTCTTTTGTAAGATTACAGCTTCTCTTTTCTCTATAGTCACCGATTCGTGACAGGTTTCACTAACGGTTAGGCCTAATTTCAAACAGGCCTTTTTAAGGTCTTTGTACTGGATGTCTTTAACGACATCTTCAAAATCATCCATGTTGGACATTTTTAACTTTAAGCTTCAAAATAAAACTCTTATAAATGAAACTTTATTAAAATGCAGCCGCAAATTAATTTTTTCTTTTAAGTTGAGCAGAGCGAGTTATTAAAAAACACTTCTCTCCCAACTACGGTAGGTTTTAGCAAGAAATACACTTATTTTAGACCTCCTAGCACTCAGGTGTATAAACAATTAAAATACCTAAAAGACTCTTAACTATAACACTCTGCTTGGCGGCCTTAAGCATATCTTATGCACACTAACCCCGTACACAATCACTGTGCGGTCAGTCTAGTCCAAATCCAAACTTCCCACCTGACGAATGAATCGGCTAGCACACTTCTACTGTAGTAGGACTGTAGTAGTACTGCTTGAAGGAACAGCACCTGTTCATCCCATCACTGCCACCATTTGTAACGGCGGATGCTACGACGGAGTAGGTGCTTGTAACATCGCCGCTCGCCTGGTGTAACTAGATCTTCTTACTATTACTTTTGGGTACTTTTTGGTTCAAACAAGCACAACAGCTACAGTCCCGGCGTAGGGAATGGAGCTACTCATGTCCTAATATTGTAGGCTAACTGTAATAATAAGCGGTAACGCTGCCACCAAGGTGGGAAAATTAGGCTAGTTAAGTTATATTTGAAGAGAATTGTCCTAAATACTAACTTCTAGCGAACAACTGACGAATAAACCAACTGGGTTTCAAACTCCTGGTTTTATTTTTAAACAAACATGTTAAAAATCATATACCGCACTTTACATTTACATTTGGCAAATTTACAACTGAATTA
>JAHWFP010075124.1:39463-89622 GCA_023313725.1 Lithobius niger
GGGGGGGGGGGGGATTGAGGCTTAATGGCGCGTCGACAGCGTGGTCATTAGCACCAACCTCAGTCACAGTGCAGTGGTCCGGGTTGCCACTGCACCACACATTACAGAGATGTTATGCAAACCCCTAATCTAAATCTTGTCATACATCTGTACCTCCTGCAAAAATTGAAAAACACCGGACAGGAGGACAGACTTATCGCCCAATTGACGTGCAATGTCATGCGGAAGATGGAAATGACGACGAACACCATCAAGATGGCGACAATCAACAAGGAAGTGCCGGACCGTAAGCGGCCGTCGACACCAGTAACATTCAGGAGGGTTAACCCCCCGGAAAAGAAACAGTAAGTAAGTCGGGTGTGACCAATGCGCAAACGGGTTCACACTACCTCCTCACGGCGACTGCGGCGACACGCCGAGTGCCACTCCTCGACAGTGCCTTTAATAGCCCGTAATTTATTACCATCCTGTCTGTCCCACAAGGTTTGCCAAAAAGCGTGTAACCTCAGACGCAGAATTGGAAAGGCGTCTGAGGGAACAAGGCCGAGATCCCTACCAAGAGGACCAGAAAGGGCCCTTTCGCAGCAGAATCAGCTTGCTCATTTCCACCTATCCCAACATGGCCCGGGATCCAGCAGAAAAGCACGGTTTTCTGCGGGCCAGGCAAGCAGGCCAGCAAAGCTGTGACACGTTGTGTCAAGGGGTTACGAGGATTGTAATTCGCCGAGGACTCCAGGGCACTCATGGAATCACTAAAGATAAAGAAATGCGTGTCCTGAACGCCAAGGACCCATTCCACCGCCAAACCGAGAGCCAAAAGCTCCGCAGAAAACACAGAATAGCCTGATGGAAGGCGATGGGCAACCGTTACTCCCTTACACACACAAGCAAACGCCACGCCAACATCTGACTTCGACCCATCAGTAAACAGGCGCTGATAACCGGCGTACTGAGAACACAGCCGCCGGAACTTCTGCAAGTACCTTGCTGGTAGAGTGGAACCCTTCGGGAGGGATGCCAGAGCGAAAATGAAACTGCCACTTGGGACAAACCAAGGGGCAACTGGCATCCCCCCAAGCCACAAGACGCAGGGTATTCCAAAGGTGGCTCCTGACAGGACTGCTGGAGCCTATCGCGGAAATCACCCTTACCTACTCTGCGTCTACCGACTCGCAAGTCTGGCCCAAAAACCATGGACCAAGCAGGACTGGATTGCACAGCACGCAAACGCATAGCAAGCTGTCGCCGACGAATGGCCAAAGGTGGCTCCGAGGCCTCAGCATAGAGGCTGACCACTGGAGAAGTTCGAAATGCCCCAGTCACCACACGCAGGCCACTGTGATGCACAGTGTGCAATATCTGAAGAGCCGAGTCACTAGCCGAACCATAAACCGTGCACGCATAATCAAGTTTGCTGCGGACAAGGGCTCGGTAGAGGCGCAACATGGCAGTGCGATCGGCACCCCATGAAGTGCCCGACAGAACCCGCAAGATGTTAAGCGCCCGCAAAGCCTTGTCCTTAAGTTGACGCAAGTGTGGAAGCCAAGATAACCTGGAATCGAACACCAGACCCAGGAAATGTGCCTGGGGGACAACAGGAATTTGTGCCTGTCCCAAGTACAAGCAAGGATCTGGGTGCAGTGTTCGTTGGCGGCAAAAGTGGACGCACACACACACAGTCTTGTCCGGAGTAAACCGGAAACCATTACTGACCGCCCAGGACTGGACTCTGTTAATTGCCAGCTGTAGCTGCCGCTCGCAGGTCTGCATGCGAGCTGCCCGAAAGCGCAGGCCGAAGTCATCGACAAACAATGACTGGGGAACAGCAGCTTGCTGAGCAATGGGGTTGATCCCTATAGCAAACAAGATGACAGTTAAAACATTCCTTGAGGCAGACCTTTCTCCATGACAAACGGGCGGGAAAGAGTCGTCCCGACACGAACGCGAAAAGAACGGCCTAAGAGGTAAGCGGAAAGCAACAGTGGCATCTGTCCCCTCAAGCCAGTCATAGAGATTACGGAGAATCCCATAACGCCAGGTCGTATCATAAGCCTTCTCCAAGTCAAAGAAAACTTGAACCAGATGTTGACGCAGGCGAAAAGCCTCCCTCACATCTGATTCAAGGGCAACTAGATGATCGATAGTTGACCGAAACCGTCGAAAGCCACACTGGGACGCAGATAAGAATCCCCGCGATTCCAACACCCAGACCAACCGCTCACTGACCATGCTTTCCATAAGTTTACAGACACAGCTAGTCACAGCGATTGGGCGATAACTGGAAGGAGAAGTAGGGTCTTTGCCTGGTTTTACAATCGGGATGACCACTGCAGTCCTACTCGCAGCTGGAATAGAGCCCTCTGCCAACACACGGTTGAACATCTCAGCAAGAACTGCTGGAAGGCAAGAGGCAGATGTTTCAACAGTTGATAGTGAACATCATCAGGCCCCGGGGCAGAGTCATGCGACTAGGATAAAACTGAAACAATTCCTGCCTGGTAAACGGCAAATTGTACTCCTCTAGCCCGTCGGAGCGAAAGTCAAGAGAGAGAGCCTCTTCTCTACGCTTAATCCCGAGGAAACCAGGATCATAATGGTCATCACTCGAGATCCGCGCAAATGCAGACGCAAGACAATCCGCTATATCCGGCACAGACGAGATCATGGCATTCGCTACCCTTAACTGCGACACCGGGGAAGGCACGTTCTTCCCCGAGATCTGGTGCACCTTCCTCCACACTTGCTGAGAAGGTGTGGAGCGTGTGATTGACGAAATATAAGCCAGTCACAAAGTACACCAAGCCTCCCGGATAATATACCGGGCACGGGCACGACAGCGTTTAAAGGCCACAAAGTTTTCAGTAGTGGGGCCCACCGTAAATGCACGCCTGCGGGTCTGAATGGCCTGTCCGCAAGCTGGTGTCCACCACGGAACAGGTACTCGTCTCGGCTGCGTGGACGTACGCGGGATAGTAGCATGAGCAGCAGCAAGGACCACATCAGTGAAATGAGTGAAAAGTTCATCCACATCAGAAAAGTCCTCAACCGCACGCTGAAATACAGCAGCCCCAGCAAAGGCTGACCACTCAGCCCGTTTAAGTGCCCACCGGGCTGGCCTGGAAGCCACAGAATCCCCTTGTGTTGTGGACAACACAATGGGGAGGTGATCGCTCCCATGCAGATCGGCAGTGACAGCCCAAGTGAAGCGAACTGGGATGGCTAGCGAACAGAAGGCTAAGTCCACCGCTGACCAATTACCTCTAGCCAGGTTACAGCGAGTCATGGCTCCATCGTTCAGAATGCAGACGGACCCGCTCTGCATCCACTCCTCAAGGATCCTTCCTTTGTTGTCAGTACCCCCCCACTGGACGTGGTGGCTGTTAAAGTCGCCCCAGCAAGAGGAAAGGGGCAGGAAGCTGGCGGACCAGGTCCTCCAGGTCACCAACCCTAAAAACCTCATTCGGTGGCAAATAAAGCGAACATACAGTAATATCGAAGTGGAAAGAAACTTTTAACTGCTAACGCCTGAAGCCTAGTGTGCAGAGGCACACTGGCATGGGTCTGAGTGTTGAACCAGCACTGCAACACCACCATCTGCACGTGGCACAGGGTCAGCATCCAGACGGTAGACAGAATAGCCTCGAACGACCGGATTATCTGACGCCTTAAAGCAGGTTTCCTGTAGGTAGCCGCACAAAGGTCGCCAATGCGACAAAAGCAGCCGCAGCTCTTCTGCATGGGTCCGATAACTTTGACAGTTCCACTGAACGATGGTATGCGCAGGCATTAGGGCGGGCTTAAGACCAAATCATCCTCCTCAACTCCTCCTCTGGGCGATCCGAAAACATCTGAATCCTCACCCGGATCAAAAGATGTAGTGAGGTTCAGAACGAAGATGTCCTCGGAAGTAGGAAAAAGTTCCGGAGAATTAGAACAGGAAATCTCTTCCTGCTCCATGGGCAGAGTAGTATCACAATGTTGAGGGGACGCAATGGACCCGTCAATAAGCTGGCCGTTCAACGACCGTTTCAACGTCTCTCCCGGTGGCGACGTCCTTAAGGGTGGTGTTGAGGCTTTACCAGCAGGAGCTTTCTTCTTCGACGTCTTCTGTGGTGCACTCCGGGCAGGCCTGGGAACAGTTAGGGCAGCAGGAACAGTAGCAGGAGCAGAATCATTTGCAGGCTGCGCAGATGTCGACGGCACGGCAGCAACCGGGTCCGAAGGACCCAAAAGACCCCGCAAAGATGGATGTTGTTGGGTCAACAAAGTAACAAGCATGCCTACCGTCCTCGTCTAAGACCTGAGCTCAGCGCGCAAATCTGCCGAATCAGCAGACTCACTAACTGGGCAAGGCAATGGCGCACTGCACACCTGCGCAAAAGATTGTCTTATCGTCGACGCCGATAGTTTGGCTTTCTTCCGGGCTTCCGAGTAGGAAAGCCCGTCCTTAACATTTACTTCCTGAACACGACGTTCCTCTACGTAAACACGCCAGTCCCGTGAAGAGGCCTGGTGCGGACCACCGCAGTTGACGCACCGCTCCGGGGCAGCACAATCAGCGCCCTCATGGGCTGCCTGAGCACAGCTAACACAGGTTGGCTTACCCTTACACGAACCGCTGGTATGACCAAAGCATTGACAGCGGTAACACCGCATTAGGTTCGGGACGTAACACCTGACCTTCAACAACAGGTAACCGGCAGTAATGTGCTGCGGTGCAACCAGCGAATCAAAGGTCCGGAAAAAGGTGTCAGTTGGCTGAGCACCATTGTCATCTTTCAGCGTCAAACGCCTAACGGCCGTAACGCCTTATAACTTGAGTTCGTCCAGGATGACGTCATCACTGAGCCCCCTCAAATCAAAGCACGTCACGACCCCCTTACTGCTATTTAAGGTACGATGCGGATCCACACGCACCAGGCATAACCCCAGTGCACTCGCCTTTAAAGGTCTACTTGCCTGAGCATCGTCCGCAACCTCCACGAGGTATCCCCCAGCACGGAGCCGAGAGACACTCTTTGGATCTGAACCACAGAACCCCTTTTAGTGCTTTGTGGACAGCGAACGGACCGAGTTGTGTAACATCTCGGCCCTCTCCTGTCACCACCAGGAACTTCGGGACTTGGACCCGACTTTTACTGACGTCTGGTAACTGGGCATCGAGCCCAACCATCTCTGGTTCCCTCCTCTGGCGCTTGCTAGTGCGGCGAGGAGGGGAAGAATTTTTGGGGGAAGAAATTGTTTCGGGGGTGGGGGGGGGGGAAGAGTAGTTGCCATGGAGAGCAAAAAGAAGTCGCGGCGGTGTGCCCCCCAAAAAAGAAAACCCTGCGCGGCAGAGCTGGAAGCCGCATATCCAGGGCCCTGCACCAGGAAGCTTCCACCGCCGTCTATCTCGGTGAGATGGCAGCCTAAGCATGCCGAGAGGCGAGGCCACCAAGGAAGCCGTACACACCACCTCCGTCGATAACCCAAACTGTTTGGGTCCGTGATGCAGATGGATACAGTACAAGCCGCCTCCCCACATCGACTGGACCCGAAAGGTCATAACCGATTAACCTTAGGCCAGCTCGCCCAGGCCACCCGTCCTCCGGAATAAGGAGCCAAAGCCCAAAAGCCAGGATCTCCACCTCCGCGGATTACTAGGATGCAGCACACGGCCAACATGCTGGGGGATGAGGATGAAAAGCCCAGTGGCCAGAATGGGCAAATTGGAATCAAACCCAAAAGGAGATTCGAACTGCCAATCACCCTTTAAGCAGCCACCCCGGGCCCGGTTTGTCTGGATGTCCCTTCACCTCTTTATGACTGGTGCTTGCGACGGGTGTTAAACCTGTCCGCCATACACACCATAGGCCACTCGCAAACCGTAGTGTTGAGGTTGCTAGTGTTCAAGACGGACCAAAAGCCCTCCGCCATGCAGACCCTTGGCACACTAGCAGACCGTGATCTTGGATTCCCTTTTAGTCGCCTTCTACGACACGCAAGGGTATGGTGGGCTTATTCTACCCCCAGCCCACAGGGGAACTTTGATTGGCTGAAACTTGGACGGTTCTTTCACCCTTGTGGGTTTTGTTTTAGATTAAATAGTCAAAAATTTTCAGTTGAGCAATGATGTACATATGTGTCTACTATATTTTTATGGAAGAACCTATTTCGCAGTTAGGCGCTATCACGTATTAATTATGAATGTTGGATTGGACCAAAATATGAAATCGGTAACAAACGCAACCAAGACAGTGCTAAAAAAGCTCCGCAAAACTGGCGGAGAAATTCTAGGTTGAGGGCTTACCAAACAAAAGCGTTCTACACGAACATCACCATTGGTACGTTGGACACCACTTGAAGTAGGAGTGGGAGCTATTCCTTCTAATATGGAAACGTCTGAAATGGCATCTGAAACTGGCGTACTGCAACTGATGTCAGCAGATACATCTTGTACCTCAGCAATTTCCTGTAAAATTTAACATGCATTTAAAAAAATTATTAACTTTATTTATACATTTATTTTTGGTGTTTCCACAAATGTACATACCAAGCTTTGTAAAATCTTTAGCCAGAAACTACCACCTTTATGCGAATCGGCACTTTTCTCTCTCAATAAATGGCAATCTAGCAGGGTTTGGGGGGGGGGGGGGTGTAGGACATCAAATTTGTAAAAGTTAACTAAAAATTTACCGCTTCTGACATTCAAACATACAATTTTAATTTGTCAAGAGCTTTCTAAAATGCTAATGTTAAAATGGTAGGCTACATCAATTAAATCTCACATTTTTCTCAAACATAAAAATAAAAAAACGGCCCGAACAAGTGACGTCACAGCAACAAATTTTACTCATAAGGCCGCATAACTTAAGCTTTAGTATAAACATGGCATAGCCGCATAAGGCATTGTCCCTTCCATGTTTGGTAAAACGAGGGCTTGCAGAGCTTCTATCTTGGATAAAAAAAAGATTACAGAATCACAACTAAAAGACTTTATGGTGTTGGCAAAGCTCCAAATCTTGCCAGACACTATGCTACCGCAACTCGTACATAGTACCCCATTATAAGACAAATGTATTCACTCCAGCCAAAAGCAGCCCCTCAGCCAACGAGAGATTGTCTACGAGCATACTGGTGCGTAGGGTTTCTTGAAACTGACTCTGGCGTGGCACCTATCAGACGCTAACAACAAATAATCATAACCCCTCTAGTTCAACTGACATACCACAAGAGCTAAACGCATTACATTCAGATACCTGTCAGCTGCAAGTTCTACAACAGTAGCTGAACTGGTAATGCCATACCCAAGGTCTTGCTTCCTCGTCATGAAAACTGTCTCCTCTAAGTCTAATCATCAATGTATCGGTTAGCCAAAGACAGCAGAGTTAACTCAAATCACCCTAGAACCCGCAAGTCGGCTTATGGCCAAAACCATGACCAAATTCAGTGTCAGCAATTTAAGGGGAAGCCCTTTCAACTGCAACAGAGTAAACAACCATGCAGATCAACTTCCCAACTGACACCTGTTTCGGTAGAACAGGAACGAAGATATTCCATAGCAGTTTTTACTCTGATGATTCATCTTACGATTACGAAAACCAAGTTCAGGAGAAAAAATATTACCAGTATTCCTTGCAAATTTTCGACAGACTGGGAACGTGTTTTATCAGGCAGTACTACAAACTTGAAAACAGCTTTCTAAATTTTTCTTGTCTTTTGAACACGGCGTTCCAATAAGGCGTGGCCTCCGTTATTCGTTAGGCTTACGGTTTCACTGATCTGTACGAGAAATTCTGCTCTTAGGAGAAACCGGATTCCCGGGATTCTTCCCAAATGTTCTTGGATTGCGAGTGACTCCAGTCCTCTGAGATGCCTGTCAAAGGGGGAACTTGATTTTAGCAGGGTGGCTGTCGTCTCCCATCCTATCTTATGTTTCGTTTCCCTGTGATGGGTAGCTAAGCTGTTTTTTTTCCCGCTCCATTTCGCGTGTCTGCCATATGCTGTTTCACTCTTGCTCAGACACCTTTTCTTGTTTCCCCAATATAAACCGCCTTCACCCATCACAAGGAATATGATACACCCCTTCCCTAGTATTGTGCATCTTATCCACAATAACTTTCTCTCCATCTTCCTCTCCTTCATTCGCTTCATCTTCAGCCACTCTTGGAGTGCATCCTTAAGATTGTCACCGTTCCTATTGTAAGTGTTGAATCCCCTTTTTTTTAAGGTCTTCTCAATTTTTTCACTTTTTCCTTTTAAGTATGTCAGACCTACTCTTTTTCTTCTTCTTACCCCGGCTTTCCTTATTTCTCTGTACATGCCACATTCTTATGTCTTTCTTCATCATTCTTGTTAGGAGTCCTGGTGGGTATCGCAACTTGATATATTTTCCTTTCGTAGACTGCAAGTGTAACTGCACAAGATCCAAGCTTGACGAGTTTCTAACATTTCTGTGGAATTCATTTTGGGCAATCGCCCTGAGTTGCCCTTTTGGATGTTCCAACGAAAAATGGATTCCCTGATCTGTGGACATTTTCTTTTTGTAGGGTTGGTATACAAGGCTTCCATCTTCTTTTTTCGTAAGCAACACATCTAGGAACGGAAGGGAGCGCTCCTTTTCAACTTCAACTGTGAATACTAAATCTTCATGCCAGCTATTGATTCGTTGATGCGGAAGTGGTGGAGGGGTCGGACCATCCACCTGTCGCGCATCGCGAGATGAGTCTAACGTGTCAATGAGAAAATGAAGGTCTGTCAGATTGTACAGCCTAAGATGAAGAAAGGCTCATATTATGGAAAACAGGTGGGATAGCCTGTCTGAAGAAGGCATGACAGAGGCACGGATTAGATTGAAGTAAACGCTGAAGAAGATGAAGGTCTGAGAGGGGGCAAGCCGGGATTTGGCTTGATTGCCGCCTAGACCAAGACGAGTCAAGGAGTTCAGCATAAAGTTGTGGTTTTGGAGCAATCGAGATGGGCGCTTGCTAGGACCCCTCGTGCTTGTGCAGGACGGCTGAGATTGCTCGCAATACCAAGGTGAAGATGCGGGGAGCTACACGAAGTGGAATGTGAAGGTAAACGTCCACATGAGCTATAGAAATCGTCCAATCAAGGGATAACAAGAGAGTGGCATATGGTATCTATCGTTTCCATCTGAAAATGAGGATTGGATATGAAACGATTCAACGGCTGGAGATTGAAGATAAGCAGAGAACCGCCTGTCCTCTTGGGGCAAAGACAAATTTGACTGTTAAAATATTATAATTGCTTCGGATTGGAAGCGGCTCGTATAGCATGACTTGCTAAAAGAACGGAGATCTCGGAGGAGAGGGGGATTGAAGCTATTGATGGTTCGTCCTACAGGGGGGACCAGAGAGGTGGTGGACAGTGAAAATTCAGCTGGAATCCGTCGGTGATGATAGAAAGGACGGTTGAGTCGGAAGTAATCTTTTGCCATGCAAGAAGGAAGAAGTGTGCCTTCCCCCTTTGGCCGAAGCGCAACACCCGCTCGTCGCAACCGTAATGCCTCCTCTGCTCCACGACAACATTCTCGGGCTAACCGTTGACAATTACCACCTGCCTCTTCCGGTCGGAGGAAGGCTACACTTCTTCTTTCTTGCATGGCAAAAAATTACTTCCTACTCAACCGTCCTTTCTATCATCACCGACTGCGCCCCCGTCCCTGGCCCAAAAGGGGCGACCTGTTCTTTTTGATGTGGTCATCGTACCTGTCCGTCTGGTCAAGCCGGCGCAGGCGAAGTCCAGTCTCCCTAGGATCGCCATGATTTTGATATCCAGGGGTCGAGAACAACGTGCTGTTTTTGGTCAAGCCAGCTTCGGTTTCCGAGTGATGTAAAGGTGAGGGGCTAGTTTGGGGATAAGACCCTTGAACAAGGTATCAGACTCGTGGATCGGCTGGTTCGGGAGGGCATGACGAGTGGAATCATTAAGATTGGGGACCACATCTCAAAGGAGGAGAGTTGAATTGAAAAGGGCTTGCTTAAACGAATTCATGGAATGGTACGTGGCCAAGCAGGCTTTCCGGAACACCTGGCTGATGAGGTAGGCTTAAATCTTTCATGTGGTCCGGTAGGAGGAAGCAAAAAGCTTTTCACAAAGAGTGTTGGCGGCGGCGTTCGGAACATCTTGTGACGCCGCTTGAAGCCTAGGCGAAGTAAACGGTCGTTATCTCAAAGGAGTGGAGTGGGGACCATGATTCTGCATGGAAGAAAGAGGGAGGTCCTGAAGTCCATCTTTACATCAGCAGTAAGGAATTCTCATTGAGGATAGGTGTCAAAATTTTTAGAATAAGCAGTACCGTCCCCCGTAGGGCGGAAGAATTCCGAGTTACGACCTGGTCTTGGAGGGGGATTGAGGGGGGGGGGATTGAGGCTTAATGGCACGTCGACAACTTGGTCATTAGCACCAACCTCAGTCACAAGGATGATCCTTGTCGAGTTCCAGTGGAGCACCGTTGCCTAAAAAGGACGCCGCCAGTGCGTAGTAAGGTAGTAAGCAACGTCGTGGACTGGCTGATGACTGGGTACTGGCGAGGGAGGTGATCACGAAGCTTGAAGCCATAACCCGTAGATAGACCGCGATTCTTGCTTGGTTTGGTTGCTTGCAAGGAGGGTTTGTACAGGAAACAATCCGGGATGATATTCTCCACAGTCTTTCACAGAACCGGGAGAGGGAGGACTTCTCAATTTCTCCTCCCACCACCCCATGTCCAACAAAAAGGCACTATACAACAATGAAATGAAACACGCCAACACCCGATCCATGGACCCTACCACCCTCCACTCAGCAATCTCCCAAGTAAAAGAAAAATTCAGGCTCAACCACTACCCAGTACATTTCCCACCGGCCTCTAAAACCAACTCGAAAGAAAAAAGAAAATACTAAATTACCAGTTAAAACAGTCACCATCCCTTACCTGCAATCTATCTCCGAACCCATCCGGCGCATCCTAGAGGAGGCCAACATCCGCACAAGGTTCTCCACACCCCTTAACATTAAAACACTACTTCGACCAAGACCACCGCCCATCCACCCCACCCTACAAACCCACGCAGTGCCCCTACAGTGCCCCACCACCTACGTAGGCCACACTAAACGCATGATCAAAACTCGAAATGCTGAGCACAAATCAGCTGTTCAACAATTCGATCAAAATGACAGGCTAGCAGTAAATTTCGTTGACACAGGCCACCTTCCCGACTTCCAAAACACTGAAATCCTTTTTAAAGAGAAGAAGATCTACCCCAGACTAGCCCTAGAATCCATCGCCATAGATCTTCAAAAACCAACCCCCTGCAATCTCACCAAATAGGCCTTCAGAAATGTAAAGGCACTCGTTCCCCACCACCTACAACGAAAACCCATCCTAGTACTGAACAAACCCAAGCCAGCCTAATCCCAACAGGGGCATAAAACAATTAAAGTCAAACTCGCAGAACGGCCACCACCAACCACAACAAGCAAGGAAGAAGGACGGGATGTAGTGCTCCAAAATCTTCATGAAATATATGTAAATAGTGTATATAACTTTAAAAGGCCTGAAGAAGATGCGAGGAAAGGATAGAAAATTCGCCGACGTGCAAACCCAAGTTGAGTGAATTAAACCTTTAATATTTAGAACATAGTTAATACAACCTGCAAAGACAACCAGCCTGACATTCAAGACTTGCTCAACAATAACTGGTTTTATTTCTTTCTCCGAATTTTAAACCCTTAAATATGCAAAAAAATACAGAAAATCCCAACGATCAATTTCACAACCAAAGACATTTCTACCGCAGTATGTGTCTTCCTACTTTTCGACAGACTGCTGTAGCGGAGGACGTTACGACGGCTGAGGTGCTAGTAGCGCCTCCGACATCATTGGTTGACGAGTACTTCTTAGCATCAGGTTTTGTGGTTATTACGACTTTTTACGACAATAAACACAGCATGGGCTACAGTCCCGGCTTGGGGGATGGAGCGTCGGTGTCCTATTCGAGACCTAACCTTAATGCTACCGGTAATTACACTGCCACCAACGGTGGATTAATCTAATTGCTTAAACGAAGTATAAAAGCTAAAAGGGCTACATAATAGTTTACACTTAAAAACAATTAATCAAGCGACATTTCATAAGTTTTGAAGTGGTTTTTAGGGTCTTAGCTATCATTAAAAAAATTGGAAAAGTGAGGGTTTAGTATTCCTTTAAACATAAAAATACAACGCTGGGAGGTTTTATGGATAAAAACGCAACAACCTTCTAAACAAGGATATCCTCTATCTCCCAGGGGTAGAAAGACGGTTTTTTGTAAAGAAAACCATTTCGTATAAAACTTAAAGAAGAGCCAACCGGGGACAGGTTGCAACCCCCGTAGAATATTCCTAATGAATATTTAATTAGTGTCGTTACAATCTTTGTTAATATTCTCCCACAGAGGGAGACGTTGATAGTGACAAAAAGTGTAATACATAGGCACTTAAAATTTAGGTGTGAAGGCCAAAACGGGAATTAACTGGGAGTTGCTTAAGGACGAGCTCCCAACAGACCAAAATGATAAAATTAAAAATGCAGTTAAAATTTTCAGTCAATTTGTACGGAAACGAAACGTTTAACAATTAAATGTTTAACGAAAATGCTGGCTTGAAGCAGCAGTATTCACTATATGCTTTCCAGGTTTGTCCAGTAGATTCTGAAGTTTTAAAATTTAAAATTCCAACAAGTACACTATTTTAGGTTTGGTTGAACCTAGATGGAGCCACGCTTGTAGCGATAAACTACCCATTATTTAAAAGAAAACATGCACGGGAAATTTACTTTGTTAGATTTCCGGTTTACTTGCAACAAGAAAAAACTCTACTGTTTAGAGGAAAAAATTACATTAGGTTAGGTATTAAACCTCCGTTTCACTGTAAAGACCTATTCAGTGCTAGAGCCATAAGAAATGTTTATTTCCACCCTATACTGAGATAGAATTCACACTACAACATCGGTCCTACTTTTAACAAAAAAAAGGACTGGGAAAAACTATGTTTAAGTTTTTTTGTTTGCAGACACTGGTTTTAATTTAAGATTAAAATCCGGCAATTTAACTTTACAAAACTCTGGGAAAAAATCAAAGCATATAGGGGGAACACTTTTACTGCCGACGTTTAAATTGGCAGGTTTACTGTTTCCAACTTTAGATTGGGGGAAGTTAGCTCACGTAATTTAAGCCATTCGGGAAAGCTAAATTCTCCAATTCCGGGTTTATCTGACATGACTAAACTATTGTTTACATCATTAGTGAACAAACTTCGTTTCATCTTATTTAAATAAGGCTTGCTTAAGGCATCTTTCGTTGCTTCATTACACCAACAAAGATGGCGACGGTCCATCCATTGGTCAAAGGAGGGGACTTGGGTCTCATTCTCTCGCAATGAGCAGACCCCTTTCGTCTGCGCTTGAGGACTTAACGACGATTGGCGGAAGCACTGCAGGGGTTTGGGGCTTGACCAATCCCGCGGGGCTGGTTTGTTTACGGTGGCTCATACGTTTCTTTGATTGACGTGGGCCGTTTCTGACGAGGGGCGTAGCCACCTCGGCTGAAGAAAATTTACGGGGCGACTCGGATACGGTCTAGGCTTAGCGATTCAATTCCGGGAATTCAACACTACGTCAAAGAGGGAGTTCCGGAATTTCGAAATACAAGCTGCAGTTTTTAGTTTAGCACCATTGTTTAATCGTACACACAGGTTAACCTGCTGTAAGTTAACTATCACGTCAGTTAACGCTGTTTGACATTTAACCTTTGTTTTAAACGTGGCCAGTTCCTAGCGAGTTTGGCGCTAACCAGCGAAACTGAACTTCCGGAGTCGCATACAATTTTTATTTTTTGTTTACCTACGTTAGCTTCTAGCGTGCTAGATTTGAGAATTTCACTGGCATTTTTCCCGACTGGGAAACATGCATTAGATTGCTGTGGTTTAGAGTTACGTTTGGGGCATTCACTATGAAAATGTTGGGGGGGGGGGAATTACAAACGTAGTGATAGCACTAGCACTATCGTTTATGGCAGAGTCCCCTCCTGGGTTATCTGCGTTCACATCGACAGATCCGGTCGGATTAGCTGTCGTGTTGTGGTTATGTCAGTTACCACGCTGCGGACCAGAAGGTTTAGAACCTTGGTTTGACGTTGCAGCTATGAGCTGTGTTTTGGCTGCACGAGTGGCAGTTTCTGTAGCAATCTGCTTGTTTCGAGTGGTATACTCGTCACACAGTTGGGCTGCCTCGGCCAATGTACCCGTCTTAATTTGATCGGGGATCCATTTTCTGAGGTGGTTAGGGCAAGATTTGTAAAATTGCTCTAAGAGCATCAAATTAACAAGTTTATCAAAATCCCTGTTAACTTTGGCTAAGTCAAGCCATCGGGGAAAACAAAGTGTCCAACTCAAATGCGTAGTCATGGTACTGCATTTCTTGTTCTTTTTCGAGTGAAAGAAACTGCGTTCGTCCGGTCTGGACAAATCGGGCAAGTAATTTAACTTTAACTACTTCGTAGTCAAGCATTTCCGTGTCGGAAAGCTTGTCGCAAACTTAGACTAAAACTTCTCCCATTAACGGTAAAGCTGTTGTCCATTGGTTCCTGGGAATTTTCTGGCTAACCACAATTCTCCAAAATATTTTCAAGAAACTATTAATTTCTGTTTTGGGCGTCCACTTATTCATTAATCGAACAACATCAGCAACTTTACCCTGTTTTGCTACTGGATTTGGTTGAGCTGGGGGAGCGCCGCTAGCTCCGTTTGGAGCATCATTAAGATTAACATTTGTAGTTTGTAGCCTTGCTAGTTAAAGCTGTTTGTCGAGTTTCGCTAATTTTATAGCACTCAAGACGTTCGTTAATTCGGGCCTCTTGGTTCTTAATGGCAAGTTCATGGGCACGACGCTTGTCGGATTCTTGTAAGTCTACGTTACGTTTGTTCTCTGCTTCCGATACTTCTAAAGCCCTTAATTTAAGCTCCTCCGCTTTGAGAAAAAGCTCATTTTCTTTTACGGCTAGTTCTTTTTTCGCTAAAATCGTAGCTTCTCTCTTTTTTTCTATAGCGTTAGCTAATGCGTCGGAGAGTTCTGTCAAATCAAGTTTGTTATCTTCGAAGGCTGCTTGTAAGATTTGTACTGATTCACTTCCAGATTCACTTACAGTAAATCCTAAATTTAAACAAGCCTTTTTGAGGTCTTTGTGGGCAAGTCATGAATGATTTCGTCAAGTTTATCCATGTCGGACATTTTTGTTTCTAACGTTAAACGGGTTCAAAATAAAGTTTTTATATTTAAACCAAAATTAAATGCAGCCGCATATTAATTTGAACGTTAATTTTGGACAGAGCGAATTACTTAAAAAAACTTCTCTACCAAATCCAGCAAGTTTATACACAAAAATACACTTTCAAGGACCCCTAGCACTCTGGTATGTGAATAGCTAAAATACATAAATGTTCTTAACTACAATACTCGGTTTGGCAGCCTTTAAGCATATCCTATTGCACACATACCCTTTTACACACAATCGCTGTGTTGTCAGTCTGTCCTTCCTGTTCCACCGTAGTATGGGAAGTCCGGCACTGATTTTTAATGTAGATCGTCTCTGGCGGCCTAATCCACTGAGACCTTGGTGGGCACAGACGAAATCCACTGCTTGGCTGCATGGAGCGCTTGATTCTTTTTACGGACAGCTTCTCCTACAGCATCGGGTTTTGGGGAGACGTCTCACGGCAGGAGGGCCTCTCTGGAAGCGGCAACTGTTGTAAAGAAGCCCGAGTTCTTCACCCGATTTGAGAGGATACCTCAACTCAAACTAACAACAACCTGAGGGAAAACTTCGTTTACGGCAACGAACACCTCTTTTTTCTCGGCGCCTCGGCCGTGAAAAACCCCAAATTTCAAACGCCTGTATCTTCCAAGAAAATGGACCAAACCGTCTCATCTAATCAGCTCTTAACGACGTTTTTAAACTAATCAGCTCTTAATAGCCACGAACTCTGTTTCCCCCCGCAAACAGAACACGAAAATTCCATCTAGAAGTTTAGAGGTCAAAACCACATTGATGTCGGAGAAGTTACAAGCACCGTGAGAATCGTAGCTCCGGCCGCTACACTGTTGCTTCCTGGCGCCGGCAGTTGTTGTGGCTGCTAGGCGGTGTTTTGCCCCGTTTTTGACGGCGGGGCGACTTTGCTTCGTGATTGTGTTTACGTGATCACTGGCATCTGCTTCGTGATTGTGTTTACGTGATCACTGGCATCTGCTTCGTGGTCTTTGTGACGGGACCACAGACATCTAGTTGGAATGGGCTTGCATCCTTCTAGAAACTTGGCATGGTAGTATGGCAGGGGGGGAAACACTTGTCGGGAACAGCACCTGTTGATCCCACCACTGCCCACCAAGTTGTAGTGGCGGACGCTACGACGGCTGAGGTGCTTGTAGCGCCCCCGACATCATTGGTTGACGAGTACTTCTTAGCATCAGGTTTTGTGGTTATTATGACTTTTTACGAGAATAAACACAGCATGGGCTACAGTCCCGCCTTGGGGGATGGAGCGTCGGTGTCCCATTCTAGGTTTAACCTTAATGCTACCGGTAATAACACTGCCACCAACGGTGGCTTAATCCAATTGCTTAAACAAAGTATAAAAGCTAAAACGGCCACATAATAGTTTACACTTAAAAACAATTAATCTACTAGGGAACGAACCTGAGGTTTAAAAACTCTTGGTTTTTATTTTAAAACGTCAGAGAATGAAAAACAAACACTTTACATTAAATTCACTAGTTTTAGCTTTTGACAAGTTTGCAAAAACAAATTTACCAGAATTTACAATTAAAATTCACAGTAATCAAGAACAACGATGTTGGTTCCTAAGCACTCTTAATTTAGATTAGAAAAAGCATTTTTATCTTGGGTTCCAATCCTGGACTACCCAGCAAGCTGAACCGCGTCCGTTAAGTTGCAACTATATTTGACAACTGTAGTTTTCAAGTCGTCCAACAGTTATTCTTCCCTGAATCCACGAGGATCAAACCGTCCCTTTGTTTACATTATAGTAATGAACAAAGAATGAAACTGGCTTTTTAGAAAGAGATGCCTACTCTAACATTATGGTGGTAAAGACCAGCAATGCCGCTAAGGCTTACCAACCATAAAGACTCCAAGCTAGAGGTTAATTTAATTTAGACTATAAATTCAGAATTGGGGGTCCTAAAGATAAACTTCTAAAGTTAAACTAGTTACTTACAACCACTACCATTTTGCCCGGCATGGCAACCACGGACGTGACATCTCCACTCCCGACCGGCGTGACCCTTCTAGCTTGAGAGATCTGTGAGCTGTGCTGAGGAGGGAGGGGTGTGGGGGCTTTTTATGCTGGAGCAGCGGATTTTCTGGACCAAGGCGCGGACGCCGAGGAGAGCTGTGGGGGTCTGATTGGCTGAGGGCTAGGAGAACAATGGAAAGTGGGAGGAGAAGTCGGTTGGACAAAGGGACTTGGCGCAGAGCCGTTTGAAGGAGTAGGGATGTGTAAAGATGCGCCAGTTTTAGTTTTACTCAGGTGAACTTTGGGAAAAGGCCTTTACTTTAAAATATTGATTATTAAATAAGTATTTACATGATTGCATCGTGAATAGGCTCATGTTAAAGCTTAGTACTTTGGCTAGGGTAATGCATAAAGCATTACTATTAGATTCAATAAGCTTTAACTGAAAACTGCAGTGTTATACACCACAACTAGATTGGCGGGGGGGGGGGGGGGTTAAAGCACAGTTTGACTTCGGATTGCTTTGGGAACAGATCTTTTTAAGATATATTGTTTTTAATTGAAGGGCAAGCTAGTAGAAACATTCGGATGGGTCCAGTCGTGTTTTGGTAGAGATTTAAAACAAACATATATACACAAAAATTTGTGTCCGGTGATTGCCGATGTCGAATTAGTTCGGACTAATGGTAGCGTTCAGGGGGCAAAAGATTATTAATAAAGTATAAAAAGATTATATAGACTAGCTCAGTGAATTCTATAACGCATTAAGTTAAGTTGGATGAATAACTTTAAAGTTACAAGACAGGTAACGATCGTTGTGGAAATTTTTCATAGAAATGGCTGCAGTTCAACATAATAAAAAATATCACACTTTAAAAGTTGTCTGTATTGACGTGTATGTGAGGTTAAGTACCATAAATGGAAGCCCCTCCTAAACTACAACTTTTTGCCCTAAAATGAAAGCAATAAAAATCAAAATACACGTGACAAGTTACAATAATGGCGGCCATGATGAAGGAGCGCTGCGGTAGTTTTGGAGTTGTTTTCAAATGGCGATTGTGAAAGTTCGGTATGGAATTCTTGAGATTGGGCTTCCCGAAGACTTAGGTAATGTGTTGGGCTATTAAATGGTTGCAAGATGGGCCGTTTCTGTCCATTATTAAAAATTCGGCGAAGGGTTTAAGACCGAGGTCTTTTTGCGTTTTGGTGCGCTCAAGAAAAAAAATTGTTCGTTGTAAAAACGAAGTTTCTTACTATCCTAAAATACTTACCTTCAGTAATATGTGCTAAAATCCATGTGTGCTTAATATGTGCATTTTAAGCAGTGTTAAAATGTCGTTTTTTACGGCGGCCTGCGTTTATACTGCTCATACTTATGTCCGTCTTCTTCAGGCTTGCTAAGAACTATGTTCACTCTTCTCACATGACTGCAGCTTCCATGACTTGAAATTGGAACCTTTTCTTGTTTCAAATTTAAAATCATGGAGGTTACAGTCATGTAAGAAGAGTAAACAGAGTTCTAGCCAGCCTAAGAAGCCAGACATCAGTCTGAGCAGTCTGTCGAAAATTAGCAAGACCCTGAAACGTGGTAGAAGTGTTTGTGGTTGTGAAATTTCGCGTTGGGATTTTCTGTATTTTCTTTGAACATGAACTTTCTCAGTAAGAACTGCTTTGGTATTTTTCAACCTTAAATATTATAACTGGCAACATGAATGACTTCTTTGTTTGGTACGACTATTTGCTTCTGCAACATGAAAATTTGTGTTTGCGGGCAAAAAAAGAGTGTTGTTAGGGTTACTGGGAAAGTAGTCCCTACAAGAAGCAAAGAAAAGATATACGGAGAAATAAACATGAAGCAGCTGGAATGATGTGTTCCATGTTCAAGTCACAAGTAATTTCACGTATATATAAACCTGAAAATAAAACCAAATTGCTTGCAGTTTTTATCTGTGTAACCTGTCACCACTTCCCTTTGGGCAAAAATAAAAGCAATTTCCAGGCCACATGCCAAACTTAAAGCACTTTCGAGGTCAGAAAACCTATGTGCCATTTTTCAAGGACTTTTACTCTTTACACTGTATTTAAATTTTACCAAATGTAATATGCCTGCATAATGCACAAGATCGAAAATTTCATTGCACAGCTTCTTCCAGTTAGAAAAGAATATACCCAGGCCAGCTAAGAGGAGCTATCTGCACCCTCCCACCCAAACCCAGAAGGCAGAGTTAAAAACTTGACTGGACAGCTTTTTTTAAGAATTCAGTGAAGTATCAGACACAAAATAAGCAGGAAATGCATTCCAGGGCTGCATGACACACTCAAAGAAAAAAAAACGTTGACAGATGTTGCCCGAGATATTCCACCGGGGTTCGAAGAGATGACCAATGATGTTGGATGATGAGAAACAACTAATAGTGCTAATATCAATAACACGATGTAACATTCGGTAGGCGTATCAAGTGTCCTCTGAGGAACCGAGGGTTGAAAGAGAGAAGAGAAAGTTGCACACCAATATGGTAGCGCAATACGATATGACTACGATTTAGGAATAAGTAACCTACTCTTCCACTCCGCCGAACAAGTTCATCATAGAATTTTAACAACTGTATAGCTCTCGCCCAAGAAATACTAGAAGCCCAGTTTACTTGTAGATTATAATGTAAACAATTGATTTTAATGCATGGTTCAGTTTATGTTTCACTGTGTCACTTCATTCCGAAGCTTCTTTGTGGTTCAATTGCAGAACTTGAACGTTTACAAATGGAGGGCAGTGCTATATTGACACCGCAGGTCATCTTAAACAATGGACATCTGCCCGTAAATCGCATTTTTTTTTGGTCTACGCATACTTGTTTTGATATTTCTTAATTAAATTTCCCTTTTTGACCACCTCGTGGAAACAACATCCAGGTATTACTTCAGTGGCCCACTCAATTTATTGTGCATTTATACCCACGGTAGCATAGAGGAGGGCCAACCCAAGCATACGTCTTCTGGCGAGACGCAAAACGAAACCATCCAGAAGCAAGGAAGGAATCTTCTTTGTTCAAAGCCACGGCCGACTGGGGTTAATATCGCATTTCTCGTCTCCCAACTTCACGCCGTCTTGTACAGGAAGTTAACACCTCTTAACGTTGATTTGGTAACATTCTGCCGATGTTGCATTAACAGGTCTGGAACCAGGAAGAGAAATTCACAGCTACTCTCCCAAACTGCTTTGTAACAAGGGACGGAATACAAAGCAAACGTTACAACACGGAAACCTGCACATCTTAACGATATGTACGCAGTTCTAAGGTCTTGTTTTAACTTATTTTAAAATTTTGTTACACAGTGCAAGTTTTGTGCATATATATGTATCTTTACCTGTACGTCAGATTCCGCCACACAAGTTGGCAAAGGACTTGGGTTCACTTGACTTGGGTTCGCTCCCTACCCTACGGGGGGATGTAGAATTTGCAGCTTGTTTGTTGCGTGCTGGTGAAACCTGCAGGGAATCAAGCACTACGCTGAATATATTTGCTGCAACGATCCTCGAGTTCATAAACAAATTCCACTAAGCACATGGTACCAAAAAATAGTATGTAGTCAAGAACTGCTTTCTTCCAGAAAGTGAACAGTATTAACGCATAAAATTAATCACGTAACTATTTGCAAGCTAAGATAAAATTATTTGATTTGCTCAAAATTAGACAGTGAGTGCATTTAATGTGTTGAATCATTTTAAATTGCGTAATTTATCAAGCTACTGCTTGTGTGATTGAAGTTCTTATTTTCATATGATAAAACTGTTTTGGAAAAGCCAATGCTAGTGCGTCTCCAAAAATTCACAAAATACAGAAAGAAACACCCTCAACACACACACAAAAAAAAGAGTAAGCTATTTAAAACAAAATTCAAGTATGTATAAGGTCAAGACTGACACTTAAGATCGTAGACAGTTAAATGTTTGGTTTACAGGCGCGTGAGGATGCCTTAAATTTTCATAGATTAACATTTTTTTGTGTGAATGTTTGCTTTGCCGCTACAATCCAAGTGTACCCTTTCAACCGGCTCGAAACAAGCTTTTCAACATGCAAATTTCAAGCCTTTAGCCTTTATACTTGTGTATTAGAGCATACAGCCTTGCTGGTGGTAAATTAACAAGCCCAAACGAGACTGTCTTCACCACCAGCAAGATCCTATGCTCTCATTCACAGAGTATTCTCTACTGATGAGCCAAAACAAAGATGAAACAGTATGTCTAGAGATCTCTATGGGTGAGAGCAGCTTGATTTTAAGTGATCAACTCCCTCCCATAGGCCTAAATGTGGGTGTCTAACATTCAGTAGAATTAGTATTAAAAAACGCTCAAGCATACAATACGGATGTAAGCTTTAAAAAACTTAAAGCCCTAAAGGAACAGATATTAGAAAAAGACATGTAAGCCACCAGCGTCGCACTAATACGTGTATAAGAATCTCCAGCGACCCAAAAAACAAGCTGGAGCTTCCTTTACACGTATTAGTGCGACGCTGATGGCTTACATGTTTTTTTCTAATATCTGTTCCTTTAGGGCTTTAAGTTTTTTAAGGCTTAAATCCGTATTGTACGCTTGAGCGTTTTTTAATACTAATATTCATTATTTTTTTTCTTGTTTCAGCAAGAATAACACAGAAAAGAATACTGTAATCACCTTAAACTTACTGTTTTAAGAAAGCCTTTTTAATACTCAATTTTAAGAGCTATAAAAATTGAAAATCGGTTCTTTGGTTCGATCTCTAGGCAGGGTTGGTTGATTTAAATCATTGATTTAAATCACGATTTAAATCATGTAAAAAAATCTTTGATTTAAATAATTTTCATAATTGCATCAAAATTTTTAAATGCTGTGTTTTAATAATCAGTTCTTAATGTATACAATTTGTTTGTCATCCCTTCCCTATCCTTGCTCATTTACATTCTGTCTGTCCAATAAGATTAAAACTCATTGCATCAGCCAGGTAGAGAGAGGTCCCTTGGGAATGGGGAAGTCTTGACTTGCCTTGCTACAGTGGGGAACCCCCTAACTGTAGTGGCTCATTCAGTTGCTGGCTGCTGAGCTGACCTGGTGTGAACTACTGACTGGGTGTAAAAGTTAAGCTGTAGTTCATATCAAAGAGCAGGAAAGGAAAGTAAAACTATATTTGGAATCTGAAGATGTCAATGACAGGACGTAAAAAAGACCACATTTGGGCATATTTTGAAGAGAAAAAAACCACAACTGACAAAGGAGTCAGAGTTAAAGCCAAATGTAAAGCTTGTGGAAAAACATTGCACGGGCTTATTGCTAGGCTCAAAGCCCATAAAGAAAAGTGTTTTTCAGCATCTAATGAAGATAAAACTGAAGACGTTTCTGGAGATGCCTCCTTAGAATTAGAAAGTTCCAATGCAGTAGTTGGCCCTGTAACTAAAGCTCCAGATGATAATTTTTCTTTAGTAGACAGTGGCCAGTGGACTAATTATGTTTAGTCGCCTCAAAAAAAAGTTTTGGTCGTCTACAAGTACAATTTATAATTTTGCTGCCAAGCATAGTGTATATAATTTATAAGGTTGCCAGGATGTAAGTTTGCCAGGAAGAAGGAACAACAGATTTATACAAGTAACGGAATAGGCTAAGATTTATTTTTACGGCCATGCGAGCGACTTTTATTTATTTTTTATCAAAGTTTTAATAACTCTTACATAAAAAAAAAACCTTTGCTGGCAAAATACAAACGTTTTTAAAATTTTTCTTTGTATTCTAAAGTTTAGTATTATACGATTTTATGCTGAATTAAACGAACAGGTGGCTTTTACTGATTTCGTTAAAAAAGTTATTTTACAACTTTGAAGAATGACTTATCAATTAGCCATGTCTGGTTTTAAATTGGTTAGCAATTCTTGTCAGTCATGTATGAAATTAAATTTCATTTACTGTATTAATAAAGCCAAATCAAACCATTAAACCGAATAAATCTTAAAAAAAATATTTACGTGGTTATCAGTTAGTCATGTCTGGTTTTTCAGTTGGTTAGCTGCTATTCCTGGTAGTTATGTCTGCATTTAAATTTTATTTAATATTTTAATAGCACCAAACAAACATTTAATTAAATCTCAAATGTAAAAAATAATTGGTTAAAAAAAAATAAACTTGTTGTTGTTGATTAGTTATTCCTACTTCCGGTAGGCTAGCACCGGCTAGCACTGCTGATCTTAAGCTCTGTTTACATCGTCTGACAGTGGCTTCTTCTGAAAACCAAATTAAAGCATCAAATTTCAGCAGTTCCTCCAAAGAAATGAATCTTGGATACTTTAATCTTAACACCTACCAAATGAAGTGAATGTTTAAATATTTTAGAAACGAAAATTTTAACCCCGATTAAAATTAGTTTTTACTATCCTAAAATACTTACCTTCATTATGTGCTAAATCGTTTCGATTTGCTCTTTTAATTGCCCGGAATTAAATTGAAACTCCTGTTTACCGTTTCAATCCGTATTATGGTGAGTTTAGCTCTCCGCCGCTAGGAGCGCTGACGCCGCGTCTTATATCATACTGGTATAGCGTCTGCCTGCTCACTTTTGTTTTGGCCCATGTTCCAGTCCGGAAGCAACGGGTTCTGCGATAGCGGGGAGGAAGGGTGGGTTCTAATGAAGGTAAGTATTTTAGGATAGTAAACACTAATTTTAATCGGGGTTAAAATTTTCGTTTCTTGCTATCTGAAAATACTAACCTTCATTGTGTGCTGACTTTGTCCAACTGGTCGGAGGAACAGCACGAACCCGGCTAAACTCACATTTTCTGCGAATTCAACCAATTGTGCAAGTTACTTTTACATTCCATTAAACTTATTTATCAAGAATGAGAAAATTCTCACCTTGTTACTGAAGGCGAGTCTTTTCCCTTTTCCGATTCACATTCTGTCACTTGTTTTACTTTGCATTTGCGAGCAAGTGATAGTTCATTAAAATGCGCACGTTTTCCTGTGTCATTTTGAACTGTGACTGAATACACTGGAGTGTTCCATGTTTACCTGATGAACACTTTTCTCCTGTGGGCGAAAGTTTAGCATTGCACATGGTATACGCCACACCGTAGCGCCGTGACCGTCGATTAAAGTTCATGGTGCTGAACTCTCCACTGTGTATCTTTCCCCAGAGTGGCACGGTGTGAATTGCCCTAAAGTTTGCTGTAAAGAAGGCCTGAGTTCTTCACCCGATTTCAGAGGATACCTCAACTCAAACTATCAACAACCAGAGGGAAAACTTCGTTTCCGGCAACGAACACTTTTTTTTTCTCGGTGCCTCGGCCGTGAAAAACCCCAAATTTCAAACGCCTGTATCTTCCAAGAAAATGGACCAATCCGTCTCATCTAAACAGCTCTTAATAGCCACGAACTTTATCTGTTTTCCCCCGCAAACAGAACACGAAATTTCCTTCTAGAACTTTCGCAGCATCCTTAAGAAAAACGCACGAAACCGATGCCGTAAAATCACCGTACCGCACGAGACGCCATTTTCGCCACTTGTAAAAATTTGTATATGCTTTTATCTTTACTTAGGCATAAAGCCGAAAACATTAGTTTGGTGTTTGTAGGGGAGGAGCTTCCTCTACGAAGGTACTTAACCTCCCAAAATAATTGTACAGATACTTTGTTTTGATATTTCTTAAGTATATTTAAGGTGACGATCTAAGATGCACTTGAGAAATATCCGACATTCAGAAACCCAATTTTACGTCTATAAATATTAATTCAAATGTTTAAAATGCGTTTTAGCATTCGCTGGTAACCTTAAAAACTTTTATTTTATAATAATCTTTTAACGTAATCTTTTGCCATCCCAACTACCGGAGCTTAGGCAGCATTTCGTTTACGTCTTTTCTGTTTGTACTTAGTTGTTCCTAGCAAAACCGACTTGGCTTTCATTTTCCCAAAGTAAACCTGGCATCCCAATGTTAATAACCGAATTTATTGAGATCATTCCTTCAATAGTCGCTATGCCTAACATCGTGGTTAAATAAGAAAACAATCCGTAGTAATTAAAGGCCTTATTCACGTTCCAAACAATGAGTTTAACTCTACCGGCCTCTCTTTATCACGCAGTCCATAGTTATTCCTTCAAACGGCACCAAACGAAAAATCCTTTGCGCTGCCGACTTTTCTATTGTTCTCAAGGCCCTCAGCCAACCAGACCTCGAAGCTCTCCTGGTCGTCCGTGCGAACTTCCGGTAATGAGTATATAACCCCAGCCCCAGGAGGCAATCGTTAGCACACGCTCAGCAGATCTCAAAGCCAGAGGTGACTACGCCAGTCGGTATAGGAGATGTCCTGCCCGAATGTTGCCATGCCGGGCAAAGGTAGTTGGTTCGTATTAGACTAATGTTAGTTTAGAAAATTTAATTTTGGAAACCCGTTCGAAATTTTAGTTTTAAACTTAACCTAACCTTAAGCTTTGAGGGAATTATGGAGGTGGAGCCATAGTCGGCATTCTAGGCCCCCATCGCCATAACGTCAGGGTTCACGGTCCCTTTCTAAAAACCAGCTTTTTGTTTCCCCGTGTTTATTATTATGAACTTAATCTAAACACTAAATCTGCATTTAGACGACGTATTTTCAAGGGTGCTTCCCCAAATACTAAGGATCTACAGATTTGAAGATTTGATTCTAGGTCGGACTTAGAAAACATAGTATTTGTGTGTAATTCCCGCGGTTTGCAACAAATAGATTTATTTCATGTAATTCCCGCGGTTTGCACGTTATAACGGGTTCCCGAGGTCCCACAAACTTTTTCTAATCGAAATTGTAGTTTTTACTCTTCACCCAGTTGTGTGTAGTTTGAGTTGAATTTCATGTAAATTCTTGTTGATTTTTCCTGTTGTAAATATCGTCGTGCTTTAATTTAAAAGCCTATTTTTTTTGTATTGACACTAGTTGAATTTTAAATGTAATTGTTTATATTTATCTGCATTTTAATAAACCAAAGAGTTTGTAAAACGCCTGTTTTTCTGCTAGTTAGACTAAATGTAGAAGTTATAGTTCTTAAGAAAACCACTTAATAATTAAACTTAGAGCTGCATTTAGAAACACCCACCTGGTGGCAGTGAATACCCCCCTTTAAAGTTGTCTAGTTAGCCTACAGTTAGGACAAATGACTCTCTGTTACCCATACTGGGCCAGTAGCATACGTGTGCTGTTTTCCGTAAAAGTAAAAACCGCCACCACAACTAGAAGTTAAAGGTCAAAACCATCTTGATGTCGGCGAGGCTACAAGCACCTCTACAGTCGTAGCTTCGGCCACTACATTGCGAAGCACAGATTTACTTGTTGGTTATGCAGCCAACCATAGTGTTCTTGAATTACCACTGTGAAAGCCTTTCTCAAGAGCGTTCAATACGTTTGGCCATGTAAACGGCCAACATGCTCCCTGCGACGATGATTTTCCTCATGGACAGTTCATCTCTCGAAACACTAGTATTGCGCAATAAGGAGAGATAAAGATGTTCCGGTAATTCCACGAACCTGCCCCTACAGTCGCATCAAGAAGAAGCCCTGATCCATCGGCCCAAGATGCAGCCAGAGCAGGGAGCTCATGAGCCCAATTTTACTTGGCAGGCCCTTTGATTCCCTCGCAGATCCATTGTCCAAGCTTCCTCGTATTATGGAAGGTGGTTTCACATCACCAGAGATTAGACCTTTCAGTAGGAAAAGTGTAGGAGGTCTAACTTGAATTCCACCTGTCGAATGTGAAGTTATGGGAACCACCGTCCCATCAAGATAACGCCAGAGAGCTCGAATGGAAATTGCGACCTCTCTCTCAACTTGATCAACAAAGGGTCCCAGTGCACGTGGTTGGTTTGGGAACCACGTCAGGCTTCAGGTTTTATATCTCTGAATTCAGCCGGAAAGTTATAATGACAGAGGACCAGCATCGAGCCAACCTGATGTAATTGTCTTCCTTGAGAACGCCACTAACTCATTTCGCTTGGCAGCGGGAGCCAGAGCCACGAGAAAACTGTTTTCAAAGACAGGTGAAAGAGAGTGAAGGGAGTTATAATGAGCCTTTTTTTTTTCTTAGGCCTGACACACCGAAGGCATTTTCCATATGGTGAAAAGTTGTTTTGTTTATGGTCATGAGTTTACGAATGTCAGAATGAATCGCGAAATCATAAGGCTGACGATGTTCAATAAACGACAAAAAGAACGTTTCCGAAGTGTTCGTTGGATCGAACTTGTGATATGTGCACCGAGAATCCAAATTTCCCATCATGTCACCGAGTAAGGGGTTGTTGACAGACGGTGACCGCGGAGAAGACGCTGGACGACTTCACGCGCAAAAACCTAGAGTGAATGTTGGCCGTCCGTATCTACACCCGTGAAGATGAAGAAATCAGCGAACGGGTGGGTCGTCTTTACGACATGATGCCCTAGGATGAACCTGGACACTGGAAGGGGAAATGGACCTTCCTTCATAAGTCCCAAGATCATGATGTACCCTGGCGATGCAGGCCACAGAGGTGCAAATAGAATGAATACGCCCTAGGATGGGCAGATCACGTAGTGTGTCACATGAAGAAGGGACAACAGTGGAAATGCATACGCATCAATTCCCGTCCAAGACAGTGACACGAGCGTCTGCCGCCCAGACCGTCGAGTTGGGAAAGGGAGATACAAAATTCGAAAGTTGAGAGTAGAAACCTGTGGCCAAAAGGTCGACATGGGCTTTTTCCACAAATGGAATTAGGCTCGACAAATGTTCAGGCCCAATCGCCATTCATCGTCGGAATATGGTGTTGTCCGGAAATCGTTTCTCAGCTATGTGTCGTATTGTAGCGTGAGGCGGAGATGTTCGTAGGTCTCCAAGAGCTTCTTGGTTTCAGTCAAATAGATGCTGAAAGAGTTCCCCCTGCACTCTCCACGTCGGATACCGCTTTTGCAAAAACAAACATGACAGTTTGGTCTTCCCTTTGCGGAGGCTGTTTCAGGCCAGAACCGAGAAAAGAAAGGCTCGCAGTTTGAGTTCGTTGATATGCAAAAACCTCCACCTCTGCTGTCCAGTTTCCGGATGTCTGGAGACCTTCGAAACGGGCTCCTCCGCCCATGGTTAAAGCGTCAGTGAAGAGAAGTTCGTCAGCTGTGGACCCGTGAATCGGAACTGCTGCATGAAGGTTCGACAGTCAATCACCCTTGAATTTATATCACCAGAAGGTTGGAAAGTGGGATGATGTAATACCGTAAGGTTCAAAGATCCCACCCCAAAAAGCCAAATCAGAGCATTGGCATCGCTTCATACAGGTCTAGAGGTTCCAAATTCGCCGAAGAGTCTATCAGATTGATGTGGGACGCAAGATTCAAGGCTGTGGTCTCACGAAACTGAAGAAATCTCCAAAGGTTTCATGGCAGCTTCACTGTCGTTTCCTGGGAGGGGTGAAATGCGAATGATGCTGTGTCGAAGAACGCCCCAAGAAGACGAAACTCCCCGAGTCGAGACCTGAGAAGGTCGGCGCAGAGACCGAGGCAATGGAAAGGGCGACGACATTAGCCACTTGTTAAAACAATCGCTGATTTGACTCTTTCCTTAGAAGCAAGCCGCCCAGGTGTGCATGAAAGCGAAATCGTGATTCCTGAAAACGAGCCAGAACTGTACGAAGGAGGACTGGAAAACGTGTGGCGCTATTGCAAGCCTAAAAGGAAGTCTGTAGTATTGGTAGGATCTTCCCCCCGTGTACAGACGAAAGAAGTGGTCAATGGAGTGGCGTAAAGGTACCTGCAGATTGGCATCTTCCAAATCTATGGAAACTGAAATCTTCCTTTAGAAGAGCCTCTGAAATGATAGAATCGTTTCCATGTTGAAATGTACCCATCCAGATTCCCCAGTTGAGGAAGAGCCCATTGCCTCCTCCCTATTTCCCCGACCACCCTTGCAGGACTTCAGAATCCGGAGGTGTTCGGTGTGCACTCCACCTTAACGGAGCAGAATCTGTACTTTGTTTTCCAGTGTCAGGTCGAATGGAATCGCGGTGACACAACCTAGTGGCTCGGATGATGTAGCCAAAAGGATAGAAAGGATGCGCAGTAACCATTTCAAACAACAGAGAGTGAAGGCAACTTCTGTGAATTACTTCCAGATTACGAAGTGCCGCCCCATGCTTCACCCAACTGCCAGTGAAGAGGTGGAAGATGGGAGAGTTTCATGTCAAATAGCAGAACGTCAGCCTCTGCCTCTGAAACCTCTTCCACGAACAAATCCCCTGCCCCTGCCACGATATGTAAAGGGGCATTTACAGGAAAGGGCAAGCGTGAGCAGCTCCTTTCTGGAGAGGCTGGAAATCGTTGCCCTTTAAGATTCATCTGGTAGTTTGCTTCTGAACTGGATGTTTGGAGAAAACTAGACGAGAGTTTTGAACTTCTTCGTTGGTGGCAAAGGCGAAGGAGCCGGAGAAAGCTTAGCTTTCTCCTGAAGTTCCGGTGCGAGCATAGGGAAATGACCACCGAAAAGTTCCCTGGACTTGAGGATCGGAAGAAGGCAAAGTTGACCAAGCACGTCGGCAGAAGTGTCGACGGCAGACTGAAGGACAGAGTCGCAACGTCTGCCAACCAGGTAATCTGGCACTCCAAGCCAAGTTGTCCTTCTGAAAAGACGATGCTGGCAAAGCTAGATTCTAGAAATCTTGAATCAGAGGATGCTTAGCAAGTTTAGGCTGTTCTTTAACCAGTGATTGAACGGCAACAGCAGATGAAGAGAAATAAAATTCTGCATGCAAGCTGGCACGAGATGCACAACGAAGTTTGAATAGAGTTCCAAAGGTTGAGATGGAGTTATAAACTCGGCACCCCGAAAGTGTCGTGGAGACTGAAAGAGGGTACCCCCTTACTGGTTGAGCGAAACACGGTTTCCTCGGTGCAAAGACCGGGGAAGGAAATGGCGTCGAGATCGCAAACGCATTAACGCCCTTTCGATTAGCACTCTCTTGATCGAGCAGTTGCCTAACAGCCATTTCAGACAGTGGAATGTTGAAGGAAAATAAGAAACAGTACTTTTTTTTTTTTTGAAGGCGTTATCCGCGAAAATCACTTTGTGAAGCTTGGGGGAACCAGAATGAGAGGCACGAAAACTGCAGCGCAACCTCTGTTATGCAGAGTATGAATTCCAAAATTCACCAAAAGATGAACGTCTTGCCAGCAGTGCCTGAACAAATGTATGGAACGAACTGGCAAATTGGAAGTACTTCTGGAAGGAGTGATAGGAGACAGAAATGAGGCTGGTGCACAAAGCATGGCAGATAACCTTTGCATTACTGGTGACATTCGATAGACTGAACAAACTATGAGACAGTTTGGCCTAAAGCCCAACTGGGTGGAGAACTCTGGAGAAGTGTGGAGAAGTATGGAGAACTCTGGAGAAGTATGGAGAATGGAGAAGTATGGAGAACTCCGGAGAAGTACGGAGAACTCCGGAGAAGTACGGAGAACTCCGGAGAAGTATGGAGAACTACGGAGAAGTATGGAGAACTACGGAGAAGTGTGAAACATAACCACCTGTTGATTCGCAACTATCACTGTTCGATAAAGTGGCGAAGTGATTCACTAAAGTAGAGTTCGTTTTGTCTCTTTTTTTTTTATTTATTTGCTTCTTTTAAGACTGGCGAAGAGCAAACTTTTTCACCTGAGCTTTGTGAGTTTTTTGAGAGAACAGTTCGTTAAGAATGATTCGAATGGCGAACGGATAAGTAACGTTTTTACTCGAAGGCTTTTTCATATCATTGCCCTTTGCCAACGAGTTTAATTCTTTCTGTAGCCGATTTCTCTGTCCTATCAGCATAGAAAGAGGGTCAATGTGCTTTCCACAATTTTTTTTGTGACATATTTCTCCTTCTATATGACCTTTTCTCAGTCAGAAGGATTTTTTGAGCTTGAGCCTACATCACTATTTGCGTTTTTCTGCTTGAGTGATTCGGCATTTTATGTCGCATTTATTAAAAAATTTCGTTACCACAGCGACTATCAAGCTCTGTCCCAAGAACTCCGGTCCGGTCGTGCCTGTTTGTTCTGGGACAGTCACAAAAGACCCATTAAGAACGTTACACATACTCACATTTTCCTTTTAAAACGGCGATGGACATCGGTTTTATTACACTATAAAGTCGTGATTTTAAGTACGAAAACATGACCATGGACGCCCGTGAACAGAGTTGCCCAGCGTCTGCAAATGGTGAATAGTTAACCGCAACGTCGGTAGATAGCAGCACTGTCGGGGTGGTAGTTGCAATATCGCTTGAATTAGCGATCACACAATGAGCTTCCAAATCTCAATTCCTAACTGCCCCGCAAAATAAAAATAACATTTCTTTTCAAAAACTCATTTCCAAAGCATCTAATCGAAAATCCGTGCAACGAGAAAATGCATCGAGTAAATAGTCACGTTTGCCCAAGTGGCTTTTCGCACCACCGAAACTAAAAGTTCAAGATTGCCTGGGAAAAATTCTCCTCAACTCCGGACAGAGAAGAATCCGTCGCGAGAACAAAGAACGTAGCCTAAACCAGCAACAAAAGCTGGCTTGGAGTCGAATTATGGTTACCGCAGTGTTAGGCGTAGCGTAGGTGTGCGATGGTTTTCACGGAGAGTAAAACTATCGGAGCCGTGACATCGGTGCAAAATAATGGTAGGAGCCACCGATCAAGTGGGTTGGCTACCAAAGCAGAGAAAATTTCAGTGGATTGTGTAAAATTCCCATGGATCGAGCCGAAAGCCACACGCCCGAAGCAAACCGGTCAACTTTGCTGCCCCATGAAGTTAACAAATTTCACATTTAAATTCGACGAATTACATCTATCTACACGCGTAAAATCAAAAGGAGTTTACAGGCAGGTGCATTTTAGAAAAATTTAAGCCGGAGGCTAAATGAAAATCAACTTGCTTTTCCATGATGCAACCTGGCGAAGTGTGGAGAAGTACCCACAATAAAAGAAAGAGCGGCGTGCGTCCTTCCCGACGCATGCCCGAAACAAAAGTGAGCAGGCAGACGCTATATCAGTATGATATAAGGCGCGGCGCCAGCGCTCCTAGCGACAGAGAGCTAAACTCACCATAATACGGATTGAAACAGTAAACAGGAGTTTCAATTTAATTCCGGGCAATTAAAAGAGCAAATCGAATCGATTTAGCACATAATGAAGGTTAGTATTTTGCAGATAGTAAGAAACAAAAAATTCAAAGCTGAAATTGTTTGTCCGCGCGTTAAGCCTAACTGACAATGACTTGTGAATCCCGGGAAAACGTGCCTCTAGTTAGACCAAAATCAGCGCGGTTGGCCTTTTTTTTTTTTTTTAGATAGATGATGGTAAGTTACATCGGATTAATGCTTTTTGTTTCTTGTGCCAGGAATAGTAACTTTCCCAGTCGGTTCTGCATTCATGTTTCTATTAAGTGCACAGCTTGTTGGCGATGGACGAGCTTTAATCGGTAATATCAGTTCGGTGTTTATTTTCAATAAATAAAAAGTGACAGTATTCGCCAACTTTGTCGAGTGCGATAGTGTCTTATTGTCGCCAGCTCTCAAGTTTTACCGGCCAGCTGGCTTGTGGCGACCGTTAGTCTGAAGCTTTACCTGTAAACCAATCCCAGCCCTCCACATCTCAGGTACAACTTCCTGAAGGCACACCACACACCCCCAAGAGGCAGACGACTGATGGCTCACCCAATTCCTCCTCTCGTAAACTACTTTAAAAAACTAAGCTAATGGACTCATTCGTGATCAAAACATTTAAGCAAGAAAAAACCGTAACAGACAAACAAATAGCCCGCGGTATTAATGCAACAAATACACCTTTCCGAGCCATAGATAATACAGAAATGATTAAAGCCTACAACATGCTTCGTCCAGGTTACATTCCTCCGACACGAAAGGACATTGCTGGACCCCTTCTTGAAGCTGTTTACCAGGAAGAAATTGATAATAGTTCTAGCATTCTTGAAAATCAAATTGTGTTTATGTGCAACGATGGTTGGTCAAATGTTCATATTGAACCTATTGTTTGTGCATGTGTAACAACTCAATCTGGCGACGCTTGCTTGACTGAAACAATTGATACTTCCCATACAGGAGAATACCTTACGAATATTACACTGGCAACTATTAAGAAGACAGAAAAGCAATTTAAGTGCAAAGTGCGTAGCTTTGTAAGCGACAATGATGAGAAATGAATTGGAAAAGAATGATGAAGCTGATGTCTTAACGTATGGGTGCTCAGCACATATTTTGAATTTGCTTGCAAAAGATTTAGAAATACATGGTGTGAAAGAACATGTGGTTCAGACTGTTAAATTTTTTCGTAACCACCATTTGCCTAGAGCATACTTGGCTACTGAAGGCACGGGACCCGGGCTGGTGATGCCACAAGATGTACGTAGGAACACCCTCGCAGATTGCTTAGAAAGCTACATAAAGAACTGGCCAGTGCTGATGAAAATATGTGAAGAACATAGAGACGTTGTAGATATGGACATTAGAAACAAGGAACTTAATTTAGGAATTAAAAGGAATGCAGAAGACTTGCTGAATATATTAAAACCCGATGCTGTTGCTCTGGACAGTATGCAGAAAAATAGCTGCACTATATGGGATGCAGTTGTCATATGGAAGGATCTAGAAAAAAAAGGATCTTGAATGACAAAGGCAAACGAGAATTCCGTAAATGTTACAACATGGCACTCACACCTGCTCATTTTTTGGCTAGCCTATTGGATCCATCATGATTGCCAGTAGGGACCTTGTCAAATGAAGAAAGTGAAGCTGCAGTTGAGTTTGCTGAGGAAAAGTATGCAAGGACACCTTTATTGCTATCTTTAGTAATGAAATTTCAAGCTCGTGCAGAACCATTTAAGGGGGCCATGTTCAATAAATCGGCGGTGTCAGCTGTCACCGCAATTGAGTGGTGGAATTCTTTCAAAGCAGTGAAGAACGACGCATGCAGTGTTCGTGATATGGAATGCGTTAATCAACTTATGACTGCGGTCGCATCTTCTGCAGGAATTGAACGTGTTTTTTCGTCGTTTAATCTTGTGCACTCTAAAATGAGTAACCGTTTAGGAGTGGAAAAGGCAGCTAAACTTGTGTTTCTTGTGAAACTCTTAAACAAATAATCCTTAAATAATTGTATCACATTAAAATAGTGTTGTAGCGGCGCTTACAGGGTCTTGAGGTGCCTACTGTCTATAGCACCGACATCTGGCGAAGTCGTAGCTTGGTGTGAATAAATCATAAGTGGCGGTTTTTACTTTTGCGGAAAAACAGCATAGCGTGGCTACTGCACGGTTAGGAGAATAGCGTCAATGTCCTAACTAAACTTTTATGACCTATATATCACGTTTACTGCTACCACGATGGGTAGTTAATTTAATTGCCTACTTAAGAGTTAAAATAAAAATTGGTTTGTAATTAAATAACCCTTGCAAATTAAATCGGACTCGGAAGTCAAACTGTCGTTTAAAACAACTTTCTTTTCTGTTTTAATTAAACATAAGTTAGTTTTTACAACACTCAAGTTAACCAGTTGGTTACCAAAAAAACGGAAGCTTTGAATTAAAAGCACTTGATTTACATTAAATCGGCAAAGAACTACAATTAAAGTTCACAACAAAATTTGGACTAGAAAAGTCGTTTTAGGTTATCACAACCTTCTGAATTACATGATTACATTTAGCAAAACAGTCGTTTGAACGAAGTTAGCAACTCTTGCACTAAAATCACTTCAACTATCACACTGAATCTAGATTAGCATTATAAGGAAAACTACCTTTCGAAAGCTCTGCTTCGACGATTACACACGCTAGATCTCGGTGATCTCTTAGATTATTTGATGAACACAGAGTTCATAAATAAGAAAAAAAGCCGGTTTTTAGGAAGGGGACCTTAAACCCTTAAATTATGGGTGCCCTAGACCAGAAATGCCGATGGAGTTTGGCTACCCATAAGTTCACTCGAAAAGCTAGAAGTTAAGTTTAAAGTTACGACTATTAATTTAGAAATAATGTTCCAAAATAAAAATTCTAAGTTTAAACTAGTTACCCTTGAACTACTTACTACCTTGCCCGGCATGGCAATGCTGGACAGGACATCTCTGCCCCGACCGCCGTAGTGACCTCTAGCCTTGAGTCTTTGAGCTATGCTATCGATTGCCTACTGGAGCTGAGTTTTATACCTGCTGCTTGGCCGACAGGTAGTGGGAAACTGCGGACTTCTAGGAGAGCGACCGGGGGGTGGTTAGAGGGGTCGCTTTGGAGGAGGAGAGACTGACTCAAGACCGGCCAGGCTGTCAATACCAGAAGTAGGCATGGCAGACGGCCAGACGGGCGCGGACGGGCAGGGTAGCTTTGCACTCTGAGTGGAGGGGAAAGTAATTACTGAGTTCTGATTGAAAGGGAATTGAAGGAGCCTGGATGGCAAAGGGAATTGCCGACTTTGGGTGTTTTTAGAGGCCTTAGCTTGGAAAGTGCATTGAGTTAAACTCATAACAACGTGAAAATAGTGTAAACGTGGTCTTGTAATAGACATTCGTGGTGGGGACACCTCAACACCGCCGAGCCAAAAACCTAAGGGCAGAACTCTTCAACTCAAGAAGAACATCGTCTTTATGGCGATATCACTTTAAAACGCCAAAATTGTACAGTTTGTAATTTATTCTTTTAGGCATAAAGCCTCCAACACTAGCTTAGTTGTGTTTTAGGAGGGGCTTCCACTGCGATGGTACTTAACCTAACATACATGTAAAACACACGATATTTTTTATTCCTAAAACAGGTTCGTGCAACAAATTGACCATCTGGGTAAACTTGCAAAAAGTGATCATGATATTCTGTTAATAACCACCTCCATAAGCCACGCTAGAATACTTAAATCTGTTGTGCGTCATAATTTCTCTGACCGCTGCTTTTCAATTTTTATTGAAGGCAACAAATCTGCTATTGATATGTGGTGCACTTTTAATAATAAAATTAATTCCTTTTTAAACGAATGTAGTTTTGTTCACTCCAACACGGCACGCTCTCAGCCTAAATGGTTATCACAAGCCACCATCAAACTCTTAAAAAAACGTAACCGTTTTTGGGCTAAATATCGTTCTACCAAAAAACACCAGTATTATGATGAGCATGAAATTTTAGCAAAAAAAATTAAACGTGACATCCGACGTGAAAAAGAACAGTTTGAAAAAAATCTTGCCTTATCTTCAAAATCTAACTCCAAAGAATTCTACCAATATGTTAAAAGCTCGCAAAAATCACAGATTTCCATTGGGCCTCTCAAAAATGCTGCAAACCAAAAAATTTGTGACCCACATCAAATGGCAGAGTTGTTAAGCGAAACCTTTAAGGAAAACTTCGCACCCGCCCCTGTTGGTTATCGAATTTTGCCTCCCATAATTATGCCACCTATTTGTATACCTCCATTACTGTTCACCGAGGAAAATTTGGTTAGGGCTTTTACTAAGCTTACTCCAGGCAAATCTACAGGGCCAGACAAAATCTCCGCAGATTTTTTAATCAAATACCAAAATAAACTAATACCAACTCTTATCAGGCTATTTAATAAATTTCTTGCAGAAGGGTTCGTCCCCTTCGAATGGCGTCACGCACATGTAACGCCAATCTACAAAAAAGGCCCTCGACATGACCCATTCAATTATCGACCTATTAGTATTACATCACAATTAGGTAAACTTTTCGAATCTGTCTTGTATAACCACATTTTCAAATTTATTGAAGAAAATAAATATCTCAGCCAGACTCAACATGGATTTAGGCCAGGTCACTCCACAGTTACTAACCTTTTAAGTTTTTATGCTAATTTCTACCCTCTTCTCGATGACAATATACCAGTTGACATCTTTTATATGGATGTTATTAAAGCCTTTGATCAAGTCCCGCACGATTTTTTAGCTCAAAAATTAAAAACATTTGGAATCCTGGGGCCTATTTTGAACTGGATTACAAACTGGTTGTCTAAAAGAACGCAAGCTGTCGTTATCGGGGGCTGTCACTCTAAAACTACTCCTGTCACTAGTGGAACTGTTCAAGGTTCGGTACTTGGCCCTTTACTTTTTTTAATATATATTGACGACTTTGGAAGTGATACAACAGCACCTATGGTTAAATTTGCTGATGATTCCAAGTTAGGCACTGGTTTACAATCACCTGAATTTTCAACCCTTTTTCAATCTGATATCAACAAATTGTATTCATGGAGTATTAAATGGGAACTTTCTATACACCCTAAAAAATCTCTTATTTTACATTTAGGCTACAACAACCCACATTGCATTTACTATTGGGGTACTGCTGAACTACAGTCAGCAAACCAAGTTACTGATCTTGGTATTTTAATTGAAAGCGATCTTAAATTTTCGGCTCATATAACCAAAGTTATCACCAAAGCAAATTCTACCTCTATCTTAATTAGTCGTACCATTGCGTCACGCCAACCGGAAGTTTATTTCAAACTTTTTTTATCTTTAGTCCGACCTATTATAGAATACGCAGTTGACTTTTGGCAACCTCATTTGAAAAAAGACCTTATTGCCCTCGAACAAGTACAACGACGTTTTACCAAACGTGTTCTTAACTTTTCTAATTTTACTTATGAACAGCGCCTACAACTACTAAATGTGCCATCATTATGGTGGCGCTTTTTTCGAGGAAGCATTATTACTCTGTACAAAATTTTGCAATTAAGCTATGGTGGGCCTCCTCTCAAAAATAAACTCCACCTACAATCATATAAGGCTACACGTGGTCATCAACTCAAGCTTGAATTTCAATATCATAAACATGAATGGGCACGGCATACTTTTTTCTCACGTTTACTCTGCATTTGGAATGGCCTACCAGAGTTGGTTGTAATGGCCCCATCTGTTAATAGCTTTAAAAACAGTTTTGATAAACACATCAGTCTTGTGGCACCACACCTTACTGTTTTTTATTACTCTTGTTAATCCAATTCTTGTATAGATTGTTAAATGAAATTCAGCCAGGCCTAATGATGTTGTAAATTTCATTTTCCTATTATGCATAGCCACAGTAATTTATTTATTTATTATTATTATTTTTTTTTATCACTTTTGTGTTTTATGTATACATACACTCGTTCTATGAATTTAAAAACACTAAATTAATATTAAGTGTTCTGTGATTTAGCATTGTTATTTATATACTAAAAAAAAAAAAAAAAAATTTATATATATATTATCGACGGTGTATTTGTAAGTCGGAAATATTAATTTGTATTGTTCCGGTATATGTTCGATTATTAATTTTTTGTTTTTTATGAAGCCCCCTGTCTTGTAATGCCCAGCCTTGGGCGATTAGACGGTCAATAAAAGTTAAGGTGACGGCTTACTTTAATTATGAAAAACGTCCGACGTTAAAATCACTTGTCTGCTTCTGCAAACAACAAAATCTAACCTAAATGCGTTATAGCATATTTAAAACTAAGCTGGTCTATTTAATCTTTTGATTTTTGCACTAAAAGCACTTTAGTAAACTTAACTTCTTGCCATGAACCCTACCGGAGCTCAACCTTTTATGTTTGTTTATTTTTATAGACCCAGTGTATAATTTGTATGCCTATTTTTTACAGCATTTCCATCCAAACTCCAACCGTAGCAAATCTCTAAAAAAGAAAACATGCCTCGGTAATGTCAACCCGTTTCTCAAAGTCAAATGTTTAATTTGAGCAATACACTTCGTTCCCCCCCCCCCTCCTTCAATAGTTGCGATACATAATATCATAGTTTATTTTTATAGGCCTAAATCCACGTTGTTATGAATCTTGATTAAGATCTTAAGCATTAAGCAATATCTTGATTAAGCATCTTGATTAAGATCTTGTCAAGATCTTAACAAGATCTTTCCAAGATCTTGTTTAAGATCTTGTTTAAGATCTTGGCAAGAAATTGGTAGTGATCTTGCAAGATCTTGGGTAAGATCTTGCAAGATCTTGCAAGATCTTGGATGAAATTGTGCAAGATCTTGCAAGATCCTGCAAGATCCTGCAAGATCTTATCTAAGATCTTGCATCCGTCTTGGCAAGATCTTGCCTCCGTCTTGGCAAGATCTTGCCTCCGTCTTGGCAAGATCTTGCCTCCGTCTTGGCAAGATCTTGCCTCCGTCTTGGCAAGATCTTGCCTCCGTCTTGGCAAGATCTTGCCTCCGTCTTGGCAAGTCCTCCGTCTTGGCAAGATCTTGCCTCCGTCTTGGCAAGATCTTGCCTCCGTCTTGGCAAGATCTTGCCTCCGTCTTGCCACCACTGATAAATTCAAATATCGTGACAAGAATATCATATTGGCTTCGTTGCTTTTTTTTTTCACAAAAAAGGTCCAATACCGTAAATCGTGGATTAAACGCCCATGGGCTTATACAGTTAATTTGGCAAAAATAGGAGGGTGGGCTTTAAATGAAGCATTCTCAATTTTCTAACCTTTCCGGAAATCTATTACAGAAAATTCGAAGCTTTTGAACGATCTCTGAATGACCACTTTTTACATCCTTTTAATTGCTGTCAAGAAGGGAGGAGGCTTAGGTGAGAGATGCCCAGGCCTTGTGCAGGTGCTAGAAGCTAAAGAAAGAGTCCACTATTACTACAGGGAGGGAGAAGGGGCCAGTAAACATAGCAAGCAGTACTGTAAACGAGCGCCACCGAAAAACGCCTGTTTTTCCAAAAATGAAATTTTTTTTTCTCGAGGCACCCAAATGCCTCGCCGAGGCATATTTGGCCGTTTTCGCAATAATGGTCCGATTTCCACAAACTCTTCGACATTTAATAGCCTGTCAAAATACAAGACTCTTGGGGAAGCCCAAATCCGGACTTTCTTCCTTGAAGACCATTGAAACTACATTTGAAGATTGACCAAAACCGACTACATCGCACTTTCATCATGGCCGCCATTATAAAATTCTGTATTTTTGTATCTTCGTTTTATTATTTTCTTTTAGGGCAAAAAGCCCAAACATACTAGCTTAGTGTATTGTATGAGGTTTGTACAGACAACCATTTTGAAGTGTGATATTTTTTATTGTGTTTGTCGGCCGCAATCCATATGGAAAATTTCCACAACGATCGAATTTTGACTTTAAACTTTTAAACGTTAAATGTTCTCTGTAACTTAATGCGTTATAGCATTCAATTAAGCTAATTTATTTAACCGCATTTATACTTTATTTATATTCTTTTACCCCCAGAAACGCTACCATATGTCCAAACGTATAAACGTCTTACGACCTGGCATTCTACCGGACACGAATTTTTCAGTGTATATATGTTTATTTTAGTTCTCCTCTGGACCTGACTGTGACCCACCGAAACCTACAAATAGCTTGATCTACTATTAAACACTAAAAGAATTCTTAAAAAGATCTGTTCAAACCAAATCCGAAAGTCAAACTGTGCAAAAACTTCGAATTCCCCATTTTTGCCCCCCTCCCCAGCCAAAACTAGTTGTGGTGTTTAACACTACAGTTTACCGTTAAAGCTTGTTTAATTTAATAGTAATGTTCTAGACATTACCCAAAGCCAAGTAATAAGCTTTAACAAGAGCCTAATCACGTTGCAATCATGTAAATATTCAATCCGTAGCCAATAATACAAAGTAAAGGCCCATTTCCGAAAGTTCAATTGAGTGAAACTCAAAACAGGCCTATCTTTTTCCGTTTTACATGTTCCCACTCCTTCAAACGGCTCTGCACCCAGTCCCTTTGTTCAACCGACTTCTCCTCCCACTTTCCATTGTTCTCGAGGCCCTCAGCCAATCAGACCCCCGCAGCTATCCTCGACGTCCGCGCTTTCCCCCCTCTCCAGCATAAAACCCCCCAGCCCACAGCACAGCACAGCACAGCTCACAGATCTCAAGCTAGAGACCGGTCACGCCAGTCGGGAGTGGAGACGCCATGTCCGGAGAATGCCATGCCGGGCACGATGGTGGTGGTTCCTATGTTATAGTTTAGCTTTTGAAAGTTCAGTTTAGGACCCCCATATTCTAAATTTTAGTTTAAAACTTAACTTAACTCTCTAGCTAGAGAATATTATGGTGGAGACGCCTGTAGCGGCATCTTAGGTTTCCTCTCCCCATAACGTCAGAGTGGTTCTCTTTCTAAAAACCAAATTTTTCCAGTTTATTTTAAATGGATTTTTAATCTAAACTAAATGACGGTTTGATCTTTGTGGAAGGCAAATTGAAACAAACTGATGCCTAAGTGTAAAATTGCCAGGCTTTTTATTACTTAGAACAGTTCTCGAGGGAACTAAGGGAGGTTGATCTTTTTGTGCTTGGAAAACTTAGAAACATAACTGTGGACGGTTGATCATAAGAAACATACTGTCAGATAGACTACTATCAGTTGCGGCTGTTTAGTCTTGCGGGTGTCTCCGGGAGCACTCATGATTTACTTTTTCTAATGTGAAAATTTAAAACTTTATTCAAACCAAGTGTGTTTGTCTGATTTTATGAAATACTAAGTGTATATTCAAACTTGCTACTTTATGTAAATGTAAACTTGTTGCCTATTTAAATAATTGGTATTCAAAAGCTTTCGAAGCAAACTATAATGTAAAAGTGTTTTCATTCTCTGTCGCAAAAATAAAACCAGTAGTTTTAAGCTTCAGTCGTTTGCTAGACTTGATTAATTGTATTTTAGTGTAAAATTAAATATGTAGCCCATTTTTAGATTTTAGCTAGTTAAACAGTTAAATCCACCGTTGGTGGCAGCGATACCGACAGTTTAAGGTTAGGCCCCTTTAATTAGGACCGGCGCTTCATCCCCCATGCTGGGACAGTGTCCATGCTGTGTTGTATAACGAAAAAAGTCGTCGTAAACACCGTAGAAACCTCAAGCTGAAACTCCACGTACACCAGGGAAACCGGGGGCGTTACAAGCACCTAAGCCGTCGTAGCGTCCGCCGTTACAGTACTATCTCTATTCACATCGCATAACTTTTAGATAATTTTTCGTAGAAAAATCTAAATTTTGGGGGGGGGGGGTTAAAATTGGTTTCTATCGTCTATACGAAAATTTATACTACCTGTAAATCAAATTGCATTCAGTTCCTGAGTGTTCTTTATGTCTTGAGGTTTTTCGCTCTCCTGATCCGCCCAGTGCGCAACCCCACTGCGCATGCGTCACCATGCGCAGGCCTCCTATAAAAGCAGATCGCTCGCCCATGGCGGCCATCTCCTTTCCTCTCGATATGTCAACCATGATGGTGGCTCAAGAGGGGAGGTAGGGTGGGTATTTACAGGTAGTATAAATTTTCGTATAGACGATAGAAACCAATTTTTACCCTCCCAAAATTTAGGTTTCTAATCGTCGGGAGAAAATTTCTACTACCTGTAAATTAAATTGCATTTACAGTAGACCTCGTCAGTATAGGTAGCGGGCACCATCATGGCGAGTTACCCCGGGTTGCGGACTGGTTCCCCCAAAAAGTTTACCAAAACTTCGCACTGTATTGAAAAATATAACAGAAACAGGAATTTGGATATCTTTCGTAGGATTTGGTGGCCCTGAAAAGGGCCGTTTGTGAATGGTGGGTCTTGCTCCCGTCTTCTGGAAGTCGTGAACGGGAAGTCTCACTTCCGTCTTCTGGGGGTCTTCGTTTCTGTGTTAGTGCTTAAGGGGGTTGGACTATGCATCTGGCTGTTACTATCGATCCCAGACGATATAGTCCATCTTCTTGTCTTGACATGTCACGGAGGTAGTGACTTGTGAAGACGGTCTGGCTTCTCCATGATGCGGCTTGCAGAATTTCGCCAATGGAGACCTGATTGTGGAAAGCCCATGAAGTTGAGAGTGCCTGTAGTTCGTGTGCAGTTGCCTTGATGTTGTTGTCGGTGCAGCTGATGTTCGCATCGTTGTATGCCCTGTTTATGACAGTTTTGATCCAGTTGGCAATCATGGGAGCAGAAGTCACGTTTGTTCCTTTGGTGAAGGAAAGGAAGAGTTGAGTGCGTCCCCTTCGACATTCGAGGTCACATGTGCGTTTAATGTAGTATCGAAGTGCACGGACGGGACATAGGGTTCGTTCGGGTTCTTCATCATAGATGTTCGTGAGGGCCGGTATGATGATGGGTTTGGACAGTTCACATGGTTTTTGAGTTTTGGCTCGGAAGTCAGGACGAGGCCTCAAATGAATGAATTTGCAATTGTCGAAAAAGAAACAGTAAGCAGGGTCGTTCGACAGAGCTTGCATTTCGCTGCTGCGAAGGCTTGCTGCCAGAGAGGTGAGAAAAACAGTCTTTCTCGTGAGATGGTTTATGTGGTAGGTTTGGATTAGTTCGTATGGATCTTTGGTCAGAGAGTACAAGACTAGGGCAAGGTCCCATTTCGGAAATTCATGATGGATAGATGGTCTTTCAATTTCGAAGGATTTCAAGAGAAATGAAATGCGGTAATCTTCGAGGAGGTGTTTGTTTCCGGCGGCTTTGAAGACGGTGTTTAGGGCGGAACGGTAGACTAGAATGGTTGAGCCTTTCAATCTGTCCTTGAAGAGATCGGTGAAGAAGACTAGCAGTTCTTGAATAGGGGAGTTGATAGGATTAACCTGTTTTTGCTTACACCAATGAAACCATCGTTGCCAGTGGCTGTTGTACATTTTGTTAGTCGAGTCTCGTAGGGCTTTGCTGGCGATGCGAGCGGCTTGTTCTTCAAAAATTCCAGCCTCTTTAATGAGTTGGATGATAGTAGCCACCCGTGCAGATGTAAGATGTTGGAGCTCGGGTGGAACTTGGTTCCCTTCTGTTGGGATAAGAGGTCCGGAAGGTTTGGCAATTCTCTTGGTGTCTACGAGAAGGTTGAGTAGTCGAGGGAACCACGGGGCTGCTGGCCAGTTTGGTGCGATGAGAAGAAACAGACCCTGAATTTGCTCGATTTTCGTTAGGACAGTTGGGAGAAGTCTGAACGGAGGGAACAGGTAGGCGTAGAGGTTGTCCCAGGGAAAGGTCAGAGCATCGACTGCACAAGCCAGGTCGTCCGGGATTGGGTTCACGAATTGGGGAAGTCTGGCATTGTACCTCGTGGCGAAGAGGTTGATCATGGGTTTTCCCCAGATGATGAAGAGAGATTCGCAAATTGATGTCTTGAGGGACCATTCTCCTGATGGTGGTTTCTTCCGGGATAGTGCGTCCGCTATTACGTTGCGGTTGCTGGAGATGTGGAGAGTTGTGTTGAGTTTCAGGCATAGGTTGAAAATTTCGGAGGTGATCTGATGAAGGGTCCGGGAACGTATTCCTCCTTTCCGTATATAGGCGACTGCAGTAGTGTTGTCTGCTTGGATTTGAACGATCTTGCCTGTTACCAGGTGACGAAAATGATGAAGAGCATTGTAGATTGCCTTCAGTTCGAGAACGTTGATGTATTCGGTTGTGTTGGGAGGCCAGGTCCCGTTCACTTCGTTGCTCATTATGTGAGCACCCCATCCTGTTAGAGATGCGTCGGTTAGGAGTAGGAGATCTGGAGGAGGTTCGTGAAGAGGCATAGTCTTGGATAGATTTGCGGTGTTCATCCACCAGTGAAGGCATTCCCATGGGAAGTGGGGATCGGATGGTTTTGACGACTTGGATGATGGAAGATGGTTGCTCCAATGATCGATGCGGAAATGGTGGAGCGGTCGAGTCATCCAACGACCGTAAGGGAGAAGGTCTGCCATTGAATCCATTTTGCCTATGAGGGAGTTCAGGGATGTCAGTGAGTGATTTGTGGACCGGGAAAAGGAGAGGCAGTGGTTTATTAGGTCGGTTTTCCTTTCCGCTGATGGCGTGACGGTGGCATTCCGAAGGTTGAAATCTACACCGAGGAAGATGAAGGTTTGTGCAGGTTGGAGTCGTGATTTCTCCCAGTTGACTCCGAGGCCAAGGTTGTGAAGAAGCCGGATGGTGAAGAAGGTGTCTTGCCGAAGTTGGCGGGGACAGATGTTGTTCAGGAGCCAGTCGTCGAGGAAGGCGTTGGCTCCTACCTGGCGACGGTGAAGGTGGCTCAGAATAGGCTTCATGACGAAAGTAAAAATGCGTGGAGCAGCATTGAGATCGAATGGGAGTTTGGAATTCGAAAATTTTCCCCTGGCAGATGAAACGAAAGTAGTGGAGGAACTTCTTGTGAAGAGGAATGTGGAGATATGCGTCTTCGAGGTCGATCGAGATCGTCCATTCCAGGGGGTTTTAGGGAGAGACGAATGGATTGAAGGGTCTCCATTTTGAAGTGTTCGTTGTTCATGTAGCGATTCAGCAGTTTTAGATTGAAAATCATTCTCTCTCCACCGGACTTCTTTGGTCTTAGGAAGATGGAGCTGTAGAAGCCAGGCTTGGAATGGTCGGGGCAGAGGCGGATTGCGTTTTTGGCTAGAAGGGCTGCTACCTCTTTAGAGAGAGCGGGTGAAGCCTAGGTTGCGAGTTCCTAAGGAGGGGTGAGTGTCATCGGAGGATTTGAGTTGAAGGACGGTTGAAAGCCATGGGATACGATTGATAGATGACTTTGTCGGTTGTGATGTGATGCCATGCCGATGTGAAGTGACCGATTCGGCGGCCTACAGGGAATGTGTGGGCATAGTCACTTGCGGTGAAAGGATTTCCGACTGGGAGCGGAGGAGTACTTGCTGCGGTTGTCGGGGGTGGAGCTCCTTCTAAATTTATTGTTGTTGCGTGAGTTGTTGTGGGTGTTCCCTCGAAAGGACTGATTCTGACGGGGAGAAGGTTTCCTCTTGTCATGAAACGATTGGTCATCGGACGGTGGAGGAGGCGGTGGTTTAGAATGAGAAGTGTGGCCTCGGAAGGATTTTCGAAAGGGCTGGTTGTTCGATGGTTTGAACAGTTTCATAGGTTTGCGGGCAATGTCCAAATGAGGGGCAAGAGTAGGGATGCGGCCTCTGAAGAGTGTGTCCGTCTAATGAAGAGGTTGGTTGCGGAGGATGTGTTTGGTGGATGCATTCAAGTTGGATGTAGTGCCTAAGGTGATGTCCCTGAGCAGAAGGGTCGAGTTGAACAGAGCTTTGGTGAACCAGTTGAAGGAGTGATATGAGGCGAAGGACATCTTCTTAACAAGTTCGGATATAAGGAAGTGGAGATATTTGACGTTCTTTTGGCTAGTTTCACGGGGGAGCTTTTCTCAGAGGGCGTTGATAGCTGTGGCGAGGACGCCGGCTTGAGAGTTGGCGCGGAGGCCCAGACGGAGTATTTTGTCATTCTCTCGGAGCACGGCAGTAGGCACTTCGGTGCGACGCGGGATGTAGAGGGCAGTGCCGAAGTCCATTTTTGCTTCAGTTGACAGAAACTAAGATTGTTGGTAGGTTTCAAATAGGCGAGGGTTGGCCACGCCGTCGCCAGTCGCTCTGAAGAACCAGGATTCACGGCCTGGGCGAGGGGGCGGCAGATCCTGGTCGAGTTCAAGGGGTTGACCATTACCGAGGAGGGATCCCCCAGTTCTGAGGAGTGTCGTGAGTAAGGCAGTGGATTGTCCAATCTTTGCTTTTTCACGATTATTTTTATCCCGAAGGCCATAGCCGAAACCTGTTGAAAGGCCCCTGTTCTTGGGTTTAGGAGCGGAAGAGTCCAGTTTGTAGAGATAGTCGTCAGGGATAATGGCTTCTACCGCTTTCAGAAGGTCAAACAAGGGTGTGGCAGTAGGACCATCGTCCGCTTGAAGGGAATCTTTGTAAGAGTCGAGCGGGGACTGAGCGAAGTTGACTCGATGCGGAGCTTGCCGGCCTAAAGCAGAAGGCGAGTCGAGATTATCTTCCGTGTTAATGATACGGGAAAGGAGGTGCTGAAGGTCCGCTGCAGAAATGTTGGGGCGGTGTTTCTTTGAAGCATCGGTGTCGGAGGATGCAATCCAGTCTTGGACGTATGAAGTGGCATTTGAAGGGGGCTTCTCCGTCGAGGAGCGGTTCTTGTAAGAAAATTCCTTGATGGAGCGGTCCATGAGACGGTGAATTTCTTGCGTGGACAAGTGTTCCAGCTCGGGTTCAGGATGTGAGGCCAATGATAAATCAAGGGGTGGGTCATCATGCTGCTGTAGAGCGAGAGATGCAGAGGTAGATGGTGGCTGCTGGGCGCAAGGCAACGGTGAAACCGAATGGTCTTGGGTTAAAGAGGCCGTGGGTCGGGTTGGAGACGGCAAAGGTACGATGCTGGGGTCAGGTGGTGGACTCGACGGTGAAGAATCCATGATGCGTCGGCGAAAGATCACGTAACGAACGGAAACGGCAGCGACGAACGAGCAATGAACGGGAACGGCGAGCGACGAACGAGCTGCGAATGATGAACGACGGACGGGCTGTTAATGACGAACGGGTTGTCAATGACGAACGGTGAACGATGATGAGGCTGTGAATGATGAACGGCGAACGACGAACGGGTTGTGAATGACGAACGGCGAATAAAAGATGAACGGCGAATGACGAATTGGCTGTGAATGACGAACGACGAACGAAGAACGGGCTGTGTAATGACGAAAAACGAACGGGCTGTGTGAATGACGAACGGAGAACGACGAACGAGAACGAAGCGTTGAAAGATGAGCGGCTGGAAAACGATGGGCGGCAGCAGGACGTTAATACTCAGGCCAAGACGTGAGAACGACGAATGGGCTGCGAACGACGAACGACAAACGAAGAACGGGCAGTCGAAGGGCGAACAGGCAGCACACGACGAGCGGCAGCAGGTGGCGTCGGATTCCGGCATAGGACATGCGAACGACGAACGGGCTGCGGGCGGCTAACGGGCTGCAGGCGGCGAACGGGCTGCAGGCGGCGAACGGACTGTGGAGACGAACGGCGAACAGCAGGAGAGCTTCTTTTCAGGCGACGTCTGCGACGAGAGCTTGAGGAAAAGAGATGACCGCCATGGGCGAACGATCTGCTTTTATAGGAGGCCTGCACATGGTGACGCATGCGCAGTGGGGTTGCGTACTGGGCGGATCAGGAGAGCGAAAAACCTTAAGACATAAAGAGCTCTCAGGAACTGAATGCAATTTAATTTACAGGTAGTAGAATTTTCTCCCGACGATTAGAAACGACAATTTGAGGGGTGGGCTTTAACTCCACTATTTCATGATTTTGACTTTACAGCATTTTAGGGGGTAGGCTTTAGCTTCAACTGCGCTTTTAATACACGATTTACGGTAATTAATTTGTTTAATTTCCTTTCTTGTTGTGTCATTTTCATTTTACTTTGGTTTCCTTTGCGCAATCACACGACACGAAAAAGAACGGAAGCAAAAAAAAATCAAAGGAAAGCAATATGGAAAACAAAACAAAAGCAAACTAAAACGGGAATAAAACAACATAAAACATTTTTTTCTGGGCAAGGACTTTATAATAGGCCTATTTACAAATAACAGTAGTTTATAGCCTAGCGCTGTTCCGATATTGATCCGTTTTCAACCGATAGGCTACTAGGTCGAATTACTAGTTCTTTCGCCAAGCTAATCCCACCGAGTAAGAGTTCAAAGGTTAAATAAAATATATGAAAATTGCTTACTGCGCAATTTTCAGTTATTTCATTAAACGTTTGAAGTATTTATTAGTCGGTGGGACTAGCTTGGCGAAAGAGCTTGGCGTTTGATATCACCACTTCACACTTAAGGCGGGAATCCTTAAGTTTTGTCTTTGGTCATTGACTTTACAGGAACGGTCTTCAGAAATTTTAGTGCAAAATCTGACTAATTTCCCTACTAGATTTATAATTTTCCCACATTGATACCCTCCTGCGGTAAGGAAATTGGATGAGGCGTGGGGGGGGGGAGGTCGACGACATTTTTCACGGGTCGGGGTTGCAATGTTGTGAATAGTGCGACTGAAGGGAGGTATTTCAAAAAGGACGAAATTTGAGTGATGTAATTTGTGTGCGGCCCCGTATTCTCCCGTTACCTGCCCTACATCGCGGCTGGAATGAAGCTTTCATGTACGACAGTACCGGGACGTTAGTTTCGTTTTCAATTGTTTTCTTGGAGCGTCGTAACAGAAATTCATGAATTATTTTAAATAAATAAAAGAAAAATAAATTAAGTGCTTGGAACATATTACCGAAAGAAAATCCACTGATGATTCTCATCACATTGCTTTTTAAATATGCTGTTCAACTTAATTTTAGCAGTAGCCATTTACGGATATTACTGATATTACTGTATACAGTAAATCATTAATTTAATACACGGTTTTAAATCTACATCTTAATTTATTTACTGTAAATTACATATAGTATTCTCCGTTTAATTTGCTTCAGATTGGTAAAATTATCTCGCAACTAAAGCAAAGTGAAAAGAAACGAAAGCAAAATGAAAAGAAACTAAAGCAATTTGAAACATAACGAAACCAAAATGAAAGAAAACGAAAGCAAAGTAAAAAAGAACGAAACCAATTTTAAAAACCTGTAAGTTACTTTTGGCGGTTGTCCAGCCACCCTGTTTTTTCTGATTGGCTTTCGTTTTATATTTATATATATATATATATATATATATATTTTTTTTTTAATTATTATTTTTTTAAGTGTTGACAAATCCTACTATGTGGGTGCTTTAGTTTATAGTATTCACCGAAGCATACGATTTTTTTGCATTGTTTATACTTTTTTTATACAGCATCATTTTTTGGGCCTTTTAACATTTGCTCACCCTTCCCATGTCCTGCACGTTTGGCGATGCCATCGTGGGCCTTAGAGTCCCTAGCAGATCTAAGCTTGGTGGTAAGGCATTTGTGTCCCCAAACCTCTTACCATGTACACTGTATGTACGCTGTATTTACATTTAATTGCAGCTGGCTGTCAGTGACTCCCCGTCCTTGCCAGACCCGTTGCTATCACAACAAATATTATTATTATTATTATTATTATTATTATTATTATTATTATTATTATT
>JAHWFP010075124.1:93252-115736 GCA_023313725.1 Lithobius niger
TTACGGCATCGGTTTCGTGCGTTTTTCTTAAGGATGCTGTGAAAGTTTTAGAAGGAATTTTCGTGTTCTGTTTGCGGGGGAAATCAGATAAAGTTCGTGGCTATTAAGAGTTGTTTAGATGAGACGGATCGGTCAATTTTCTTGGAAGTTACAGGCGTTTGAAATTCGGGGTTTTTCACGGCCGAGGCACCGAGAAATAAAAATGGTTCGTTGCCGTAAACGAAGTTTTCCCTCAGGTTGTTGATGGTTTGAGTTGAGGTATCCTCTCAAATCGGGTGAAGAACTCAGGCCTTCTTTACAGCTCCCCACCAAGGAGATTCTATTTGGGGTTTCTGTTGAACTCCAGAATAGAAGCTAAAACAGAAAAGGTTAGTGCACACAAGATATGCCAATAACTTGAACTGCCAAGCACCGTAATCAAAATTGCAAGAATACGCTGTATAGATGCATCAGTTGAGGAAATACACCTCCGGTGAGAAAATACATCTCCAGTTTTGAGGAAATACACCTCCAGGGGATACTTAGTCCTATCCCAGGATCGTTTTACAAAGTTTAAAAAGAACACTGGTTTTGCAAAAATTAAAATCGCCATTTTATATTTTTGGGGGACTAACGTTTTTGTGGCTTAATTAATTTTGAAGCAAAGTTAAAATTACATAAATAAAGAACACTGTTTTTGCAACCACTAACTAAATACTGTCCGCGCTGCTTCCGTGCAGGAAAATCATACAAGTATTCAGAGAGTGGGGCAAAAAATACAAATACCAAGAAACACACTAGAAATTACAAAGTTAATTTTGTTGTAAAATAATACTGTCAAATGAGGCGTCCCACCACTTAATCGTTCTCACGAGTCCGGATTATGTCAAATTGTAGATTTTTTTTAGCTGTGAAACTACCGAAAACACCTCGCCGTCCACCCTCAACCTAGGCTACGATAGCGGTTAGAAGAGAATATTCTATGAACACGTGGTAGAACACCGGCTCTATTTAACAGCAACTAATACCACTAGAATGGTTTAAGGTTACCAAACAACTTACCCATACAAATACATCACTGGGAGGTTTGTGGATAAAAACGCAACAACCTTCTAAACAGGGCTATCCTTTTTCTCCCAGGGGTAGACTGATAGTTTTTTTTATAAAGAAAACCATTTCGTATAAAACTTAAAGAAGGGCCAACCGGGAACAAGTTGCAACCCCCGTAGAATACTCCTAATGAATATTATTAAACGTGTCGTGTAATCTTTGTAATTATCCTTCCACATAGGAAGGCGTTGATAATGACAAAAAGAGCAAGCATAGGCACTTAAAATTTAGGTATGAAGTCCAAAACAGGGATTAACTGGAAGTTGCTTAAGGATGAGCTTCCAACAGACCAAAATGTCAAAATAGAGACACAAATTTAATTTTCAGTCAATTTTACTGAAAACAAAATGTTTGAACAACTTCACTGTTTAAACAAAATACCGGCTAAGTGTGTCGGCATTGACATGTTGCTTTCCAGGTTTATAACGAACTGTATAGTCGTAGTCTTATAGGGTAAGGCTCCACCTAAGCAATCTGGGATTTTTGCCAGACATTTGCTTGAGCCAATGTAACGGGTTATGATCTGATTCGATGATAAATTTTGTCCCATAAATGTAAGGCCGTAACTTAGCAACAGACCAGCTCAAACACGCACTCTTTTTCAGTCGTGCCATAATTTTGCTCCTAGCTGTAAGTTTGCGTGAAACGTACAAACAAGGGTGGTCGTCTTCATCCAATACTTGGGACAAAACGCAGCCCATGCCACGTTCGGAACAGTCGCACTGTAAAATAAAAGTTTGACTGAAGTCGGGAGCTCTTAGGACTGGAAACGTCACTAAGGCAGTTTTCAAAGAGTCAAACGCAGTTTGTTTGGACTCATCCCACAAAACGGGATCTGGTGCTTCCTTTTTCAAGGAGTCTGTGAGACAAGCACAGATTTCGGAATAATGGTTAATTTATCTTTGATAGTAACCAACGAGGCCTAGAAAGGAACGGACATCTTTCTTGGTTGGGGATGTGCAAATTTCTGCACGGCAAGGACCTTAACCTCAGAGGGTGTGCGGGATCCATTACCAACCTCGTGACCTAAAAAGGTGTGGCTTTGCTGCAAGCAACCTGCGACTTCTTTGCATTCACAGTAAGCCCGGCTTTCTTGACATCAGTGAGAAAATTCAAGACATTGTCGAGATGCTGTGGCCATGTTTCAGCACCAACAGCAGTGTCATCTTGAAAAGGGGTGACGTACTCCTCCATGCCACGAGTGACATTATCCATTAGCTTCTGGAAGCAAAATGGGGCGTTCTTCATTCCCATATTCATCATCAGGGGAGCAAATTTCCCTATGGGAGTAGTGATAGTGACAGCCAAGGGAGCTTGGGGCGTCAAACGCACCTGCCAAAATCCACGATTCAAATCAAAGATAGAAATAAATTTCCACTTAGCTGCACGTTCGATACACTCCTCAATATTAGGAATGGGGTAGTCTTTGGTGACTGTGTTATTGTTGAGCTCGCGGTAGTCAGCTACCGGGGCGAGGACTAGCATCTTCCTTCTGAACAATTATCATAGGAGAGCCGTGGGGAGAATCAGTTTCAACAATAAGACCAAGATTGAGCATACGCTGTATCTCTAACAATTAGATCTCGCTCGTATTTCGCGTGGCGATAATACTTGCAAGGCTTGACTTGAGAGTCAACAAGTTCAACGTCGTGTACAACAAGGTCAGTTCGACCTGGCAGAGTCGAAAATAACTCCATCTACTTTGTCAATGACATTTAGTAGGTCAATCTTCTGCGATTCAGTTAAATCGCCGATCTTCTTAAAGAGAGACATGGCATCTTTAGAAGTGAGGTGGCCATCACCAGGCTGGCCTGTCCAGACATGGTCCTTGTTATATAAATCACGTTCGTCAGAGAGAGTGAAATTACTGGCACCTTCCCTAGGCAGATAGGGCTTTAAAAGGTTTACATGATACACGGTTTGTTTTTGCAGACCAAACGACTTTTTAATGAGGTAGTTGGTATCAGACAACCGTTTCAAAACTTCGCAAGGGCCATCCCAATAAATCTCTAATTTATTGGCTCTAGCTGGCTTTAGTACTAAGACTTTGTCACCAACTTTGAACTTCCGTTCAACTGCCTTAATGTCATAGTAAGATTTGTTTTTTACTTGACTTTTTACAATATTCTCAAGTGAGAGTTCCCGTGAGTACTTGAATCTTTGTAGCAAGTCTAAGATGTACTCCAGGACGGATGGATGAACGTCTGGCTCGATCCATTGGCTTTTAACCAGCTCCAGTGGGCCTTTGAGGTTACGTCCGTAGACTAACTCAGCTGGAGTGAAGCCGGTGCTCTCATGTGGAGCAGTTCTCAAGGCAAACATGGCGCCTGGAAAGCATCGTTCCCAATCGTGGGGATGCTCGTGACAAACAGCTCTCAGCACTGCCTTGAGCGTACGGTGGAAGCGTTCCACGCTGTTACTCTGTGGATGATTCACACTAGAGTTCACACACTTAATTCCACATTTTTCAAGAAATAAAGTTGTGAGTTCGGAAATGAAGCATCAGCCCAGGTCAGACTGGAGCTCGCTCGGATACCCTAGTCGGGAAAAAATTATCAGGAGTGCATCAACAACACTGACTATTAGCCTCTTTGAGGGGAACAGCTTCAAGGAATTTTGTTGCGGGGTCAAGCAGTGATAAAATTTACTTGTAACCGGCCTTACTAGTAGGCCTGATGGGTCCAACAATATCAACAATGTATCTATTGAAGGGCTCACCGTCCATGGGCACTAGCACCATGGGAGCAACAAACTTTTGCCCTGTCTTGCCATTTTTTTGACAAGTCAAACAAGTTAAGACGTAGGTTTCAATATCTGTGAAACAGTGGGGCCAACAGAAGTTGGATAACACTCTGTCCTTCGTTTTGGACCGGCCTAAATGCCCAGCCCATGCATTTGCGTGAGCAGTGTCTAACACAAAACTTCTACATTCTTTAGGAAGCACTAACTGGTTCTTAATTACCGGCTTACCTAAAGGTCGAAAAGGTCTACGACAAAGCAACCCTTTTTCGATGAAGAACTGTTTGTTCTCATCTTGCTGCTCGATGGGAATCTCGGCAGTCTTCCAGCAAGTTTGTAAAGTTGGGCAATTTAATTGCAACTTAGCAAATTCGGTTTTGTTGATGTTTAACAGCTCAGAGAATTGATCTGTTTGGGGGCCAAGTAAGGCGTCGTCTAAACTCTCAGGTTTAGGGCTAACAAAACCTTGTGTAGTTTCTGGGGGAGTGACTACACGTTGTTCAGAATCGTTATCTAAATCAATCTCATCTTCAGAGTCGATCTCACGATAATTTGGTTTCACTATCGGGAGTTGTTGGTCCACACAAGTTTGTGAACGGGTTACAGCGTTACAATACTGGGGTAACGATTTCAAACCTTTTTCTTCCAGAATAGTCTGGGAGGGAACACCCAAAAGCATTTGGAAATGATTTCCCATGTGGTCTGATTTCCCATGTGGTCTGAGACCAAAGCCTCTGTTTTAAAGGCCCATACGGGTTTTGAACTTCGATCATGGCAATTGCATGAGCGGTGGTTTGCTCTGTAAGAGCGTTTGAACAATGGGTGTATTCACCCGTGAATTGATCAGGACGTACAAGTTTTCTGTCAATTACATCGTGAGTAGATCCTGTGTCTCTCAACACCAAACATTTATTTCCATTCACTGACCACTCATCGATATGCTTGGACAAAACGGTTTCGGGAGGATTGTTGGTCACGAAATTACACTTAGCTGGTGCAGTTGCATCAGCTTGTTCTTGGGCAATACGTAGTTTACACTCTAAACGTCTATGGCCGGGCCGTTTACAAAAAAAGCACGTGCCATCATTAGTCCTTGGCACACGTGGACGATCAAACTCACGGTTAGAAGAGCCGTAGTTGTTGCTGGCCGAATCCCCACTAGTGGAGTCCGGTAAGGGCGCTGCAGTACCGGCCGGTTTAGCTGCAGTCTGATAACTCCTGTTACCACCCCGGTTGTTAGAAGATGCTTTAGAAGCATTACTAGACGGCTGAACACTAGGTTGTGTCTTGCTCGTTTTCAAAGAAACGTCTGCTGCAATTTGCTTATTGCGTGTTGTAAACTCGTCACAGAGTTTTGCTGCCTCGGCTAACGTGCCTGTCTTAATTTGATCAGGGAGCCATTTGCGGAGCGCAATTGGGCAGGCTTTCGTGAACTGTTCTAGTAAAATTAAATTCACTAGTTGGTCATAGCTTTTGTTTACTTTAGCTAGTGAGACCCAACGGGAAAACAAGGTTTCCAGATCGAACGCCTAATCGTGAAATAATTGATCTGGCAATTTTTCTAGGGAACGAAACTGGGAGTGCACAGATTCTTTAGTTTGTACAAACCTGTCAAGAAGTTTTGTCTTAACAATTTCATTGTCATGCATGTCAGCATCTTGGAGCTGGTCACACACTTGGATTAATACTGAACCAAAAAGAGGTTGTAAGCCTACCACCCATTCCTCTTTGGGAATTTTCTGCGTTAACATAGTTCTCTCATAAATTTTAAGGAAACTGTTAATTTCTGAGTCGAACGTCCATCTATTCACTAAACGTACAACATCGGCAATTTTGCCTGGTTTGCTTACTGGTTCTCGTTGAGGGGTTACTGTACCACTAGATGGTCCAGAACTGGCAGAATTTAGCCTAGCTAATTCTATCTGCTTATCGAGCCTTTGTAGCTCTTGAGCGCTAGAGCGATCTCTAATTTGCGCTTCTTGATCATTTAAAGCAAGTTCGTGTGCCCTGCGTTTATCCGCATCGGCAATTTTTAAAGCTTCTAACTTTAATTCTTCGGATTTCAAAAACACCTCATTTTCTTGAAGAGCCATTTCTTTTTTTTCACTTGAATAGCTATATCTCTCCTTTCCATGGCACTTTCTAGCGTGTCAGCAAGTTCAGTTAAAGAAACTTTATTATCGTCAACTGCATCAAGTAAAATTTTAAGTGATATTTGTTTAGAGTCACTTACTGCTAAACCTAAGTCCAAACATGCTTTCTTAAGCTCTTTGTTTTTAAGACCTTCCACAATTTCGTCAAAAGTAGCCATTTCGGGAAATTTTCACCTTACGTTCAAAACTACAGCTTGTATAAATGAATTACGGAATTAAATTGCAGCCGCAAATTAATTTTAACTTTACGTTAAGACTGAGCACGAATTTAAACGTTTCTCATCCTAATCCAGTAAGCTTTAGCAACGGAAAACACTTTTTAACGACCCCTAGCTTTGGTGTATAAATAATTAAAATACATAAATGCTTCCAACTATAACACTAGGCTTGGCAGGCCAAAGCATATCCTATGCACACTTACCCAGAAAACACAATCACTTTGCGGTCTGTCTATCCACATCAGGCCAATCGTCCTACCGTCGATCGACAACACTGGATTCCACGGGCGTCGTACTAGAACGACTCTGGATATCCTTCACTGCGGCGATGGTCGTCTCATCTGCGGGCAGTCGTCTGTGCAGGAGCCCCTCCTCCGTGGTCGGCTAGTCTCTCCTCACAGGGTTGCGGGGTTTGATGCTCGCATCTCGGCTGGGCAGGCGTCCACTCGGTGAAGCTGCGTCTCCAGTCGTCTGGCTTCAGGAACGGCGTCGTTACTGGGGCGGGGACAGCATTGATTTATAACGGCAATGCAGGCGTCTTTTTCGGGGGACTGTAGTGACCGAGTCCCGGACATCTTTTTCTTGCAACTTACGTCCAAGTTGCGGTTTGGCGAATTGAAGAATTGTTCAATTGCAGTAGCATGGCAGGGGGGAAACGCTTGACGGAACAGCACCTGTTCATCCCACCGCTGCCACCAGATTGTAGCGGCCGAAGCTACGATTCTCAAGGTGCTTGTAACTTCTCCGACATCAATGTGGTTTTGACCTCTAAACTTGTAGTTCGACAACAGGAAAAATCAACAAGAATTTACAATTAAATTCAACTCAAACTTCAGACAACTGGGTGAAGAGTAAAAACTACAATTTCGATTAGAAAATGTTTGTGGAACCTCAGGAACCCGTTATAACATGCAAACCGTGGGAATTACATGAAATAAATCTATTTGATGCAAACCGCGGGAATTACACACAAATAGTCAAGACTATGTTTTCTAAGTCCGACCTAGAATCAAATCTGTAGATCCTTAGTATTTGGGGAGGCACCCTTGAAAATACGTCGTCTAAATGCAGATTTAGTGTTTAGATTAAATTCATAATAATAAACACGGGAAACAAAAGCAGGTTTTTAGAAAGGGACCGTGAACCCTGACGTTATGGCGATGGGGGCCTAGAATGCCGACTATGGCTCCACCTCCATAATTCCCTCAAAGCTAAGGTTAGGTTAAGTTTAAAACTAAAATTTCGAATGGGGTTTCCAAAATTAAATTTTCTAAACTAACACTAGTCTAATACGAACCAACTACCTTTGCCCAGCATGGCAACATTCGGACAGGACATCTCCTATACCGACTGGCGTAGTCACCTCTGGCTTTGAGATCTGCTGAGCGTGTGCTAACGATTGCCTCCAGGGGCTGGGGTTATATACATATTACCGGAAGTTGGCGCGGACGCCGAGGATAGCTACGGAGGTCTGATTGGCTGAGGGCCTTGAGAACAATAGAAAAGTCGGCAGCGCAAAGGATTTTTCGCTTCGCGCCGTTTGAAGGAACAATTATTGACTACGTGGTAGAGAGAGGCCGGTAGAGTTAAACTCATTGTTTGGAACGTGAATAAGGCCTTTAATTACTACGGATTGTTTTCTTATTTAACCACGATGATATGCATCGCGACTATTGAAGGAATGATCTCAATAAATTCGGTTATTAACGTTGGAATGCCAGGTTTACTTTGGGAAATTGAAAGCCAAGTCGGTTTTGCTAGGAACAACTAAGTACAAACAGAAAAGACGTAAACGAAATGCTGCCTAAGCTCCGGTAGTTGGGATGGCAAAAGATTACGTTAAAAGATTATTATAAAATAAAAGTTAAGGTTACCAGCGAATGCTAAAACGCATTTTAAATAGTTGAGTTAATATTTATAGACGTAAAATTGGGTTTTTGGATGTCGGACATTTCTCAAGTGCATCTTACATCGTCACCTTAAATCTACTTAAGAAATATCAAAACAAAGTATCTGTACATTTATTAGGGAGGTTAAGTACCTTCGCAGAGGAAGCTCCTCCCCTACGAACACTAAACTAATGTTTTCGGCTTTATGCCTAAGTAAAAATGAAAGCATATACAAATTTTTACAAGTGGCGAAAATGGCGTCTCGTGCGCTACGGTGATTTTACGGCATCGGTTTCGTGCGTTTTTCTTAAGGATGCTGTGAAAGTTCTAGAAGGAATTTTCGTGTTCTGTTTGCGGGGGAAAACAGATAAAGTTCGTGGCTATTAAGAGCTGTTTAGATGAGACGGATCGGTCCATTTTCTTGGAAGTTACAGGCGTTTGAAATTCAGGGTTTTTCATGGCCGAGGAACCGAGAAAAAAAAAATGTTCGTTGCCGTAAACGAAGTTTTCCCTCAGGTTGTTGATGGTTTGAGTTGTGGTATCCTCTCAAATCGGGTTAAGAACTCAGGCATTCTTTACATCGTCGTGGCAACTTCCGGTAGTGACAGCTCGGTCCGTTTGGGCAGTCCCTCCTCCTCCAAGCGTCCACCTCTACCCCACACCCCCCTCCGTCGCTCTCCTACAGGCCCGCGCCTTCCCTCTACCTGCCGGCCAGGCAGAGGGCATATAAACCCAGACCCAGGAGAATTCCGTTAGCACAGCTCAGGATTCTCAAAGCTAGAGGTCGCTACGCCGGTCGGGAGTGGAGATGCCGCGGTCCGATTGTTGCCATGCCGGGCAAAGGTAGTGGTTCGTATGACTTAGTTTAACTCTAAAAGTTTATTTTTTTGGACTTTCACGTCAAAATTTATAGTATAATTTTAACCTAAACCTTGTAGCTTTGAAGGTAACTTATGGTGCGTTAAGCCAAACGGCATTTTCGGACGTTAACGGCCATAATTTAAGGGTTCACGGTTCCTTACTAAAAACCAGCTTTCTTTTCTTCGATTTATTATCATAATGTAAACAAAGGCCGTCGGGTCAGTTAGCGCAGTAGCGCAGTACTTCATGCAGTGTACACCCCTTTTCTAACGTGATATTCTGATGGGTACGGTTTGATTTAGTGGGAGTACCACTCAAAACATAACTGTAGGTTAAGGTCTACTATTACTACACAGTCGAGACTGTTCGTAATTTAGAGGGCTCTTTTGCGAAATCCCCGTTGCCTAAAATCACTGTTTCTATTTTGAAATTGTTTTATTGAACTAAGCCAAGTTCACGTGTAAGAATTTAATGTAAATTCCCGTCATATTTATAAACTAAACTAAGTTGTAAATTGGTAAATGTAAAGTGCAAATATTTAACATGTTTGTTTAAAATAAAAACCAGGAGTTTTAAACACCAGTTGGTTTATTCGTTCGTTGTTTGCTAGAAGTTAGTATTTAAGATAAATCTCTTCAAATTTAACTTAGCTAGCCTATTTCCCACCTCGGTAGCAGCGTTACCGCTTATTACTACTAGTTAGCCTACATTATCAGAACATCGTAGCTCCATTCTCTACACCGGGACTATAGCAGTTGTGCTGTTTTTAACTAAAAAGTACCAAAGTAAACCAAAGTGATAATAAGACTGATCCAGTTACACCAGGCGACCGGCGATGTTACAAGCACCTACTCCGTCGTAGCATCCGCCGTTACATCCCTAACACCGTTATGTCTAAGACCACATCAAACTTCTGCGGGCACTCTTGAGGTCATAGCTGACCTATAATAAAAATACCAACAGCAGGTCAATGAAACATTTTGGCATCGAAGTCTGGAATATTATTACCCGTGAATGAGCAAAATCAGGTTAATAGCCTACACATGATTTCTCACTAGGTAAATTTTTAGAGATGATGGGCCCACGCCTGGTTTTCACGAGAGCACTTCCCGAGATCACCTTGGCGCACCGGATAAGCTACGAACATTTGAGTGAAAAGACCATAGGATGGGAGCTCACGGAGTGACGGTTAGGTCATCATTATGTAACACGTCTACGACGTCAACTATATTGTCCTCAAGGAAAACGTCCAGCAGTGAAAAATCTGAAACTGTCTAATCGTTGGTGAGCAACCCACATTCAGAGGGAATAATGGGAATTTTATCGCTTAACTCTTCCATGTGTGTGCTTTCTCTCCTGGCCTGAGCACGGGTGGTTCGAAAGCCAGTTTAGGCAACACGGAGAAGAATTTTCCAACCACGTATCCAACTGATTTTTTTCAATCCAATCTCCAACTGCATAACATAAGCCTCATTAGCAGAAATAAGTTTTCAAATGCAGCCGAAACACTAGAAGAAACCGTCTGTAATACTACAGGACTAATAACGCTGGAATTATCGTTCAAAAGAGCATTTCTGCCTTGAGAATGATGTGTGCAAAATTCGACAAACCCGGGGTACTGGAGTTCAAATTATTGTTCAAAATGGCACGTATTTCAGATGTAGACTTCATAAGAAGAAAATAGGAATCACTTAGCCAGAAGTCTTTTTGATGGCATGCATCCAATGAACTGGCCCCGGAGCTGCTGAAGGAATCTATGGAAAAGTGTAACACTTTTTGTTCTTGCCTCTTCTCCAACTTCGCCCACTAGTCTCTAATCTTGAAATTTCTTCCTTTGAAAAGGTTTTACAAACCTCGCAGGGGTTTTCTAAAAGTCTCAGGGCCTAGTCGCATAGAGGATGGCAATCTCTCAGTGAAATAACACACCTGCGTGAATTACACACACTAGACATGGAGCAGCTATAACACAGTGTAGAGCAGATACGTCTGCTCCTGGCTGTGCCCAGAAATGAAAGTGGAGACCAATGGGCTGATCTCAATGAATTACGTAATACGGGGAGCCAATAAGTTGCCTTTAGTGTTGGGGTTAATGTTGAGCATGGAGTAATAAAATACTTCGAATTAAAATAAACCTTATTGGTTGCAATCAAGTATATTCTCAATCCTTAGTTAACCCGTAACCGCCTAGATACGAACGTACGCCTTCAACGTATTAATAGCGAAAAAATCCCAGCGCAAGCTTTGTGAGGGGGCCCCGGGGCCCCCGAGCAAAGCGGCCAATCACAGCCCAGTGGTCAGCGTCGTCGGCTCCAAACCAAGAGAATGCCAGTTCGAATCCGAGAACCGACCCCAAAAAAACGGGTCTGAAAGTTTTTTTCAGGCATTTATGGGTTATTGGTTGCAATCAAGTATATTCTCAACCATCAGCTAAATTAGAGAGGTATATTTTAGAAGAAGAGTACAGGTGATTTTTTTTGTTTTTATATTTGACCACCATCAAGAGGGATAGCTATCACAGTTCGAAATAGCTTGTGGCACCGGCGGCAAGTACCTTGAGATTGCGTGAAACGACCACGAAATCGATGGCTATCACGGCAATCTTTGCTTCAACGACTATTTTTCCAAAATAATCCAACTTTTTTAATAAGGATTATGTTTTAGTAACAACCAATACTATGTGCTGATTTAATGTAACCCTAATGGCTTCAGCTGGAAAAAATAAACACTGGCAACTTCAGCCTCGTGGGCCTAATCGTCTCGGCAACTATCTCCGTCTTTCATTCAAGGTTAAAAGCTGCTGACACTAACAAGAATTATTAAAAGTCTAGGAATAATCTAACATATAAATCAAGTTATTTACAGGCTTTCCACTGAACTTTAGAATAAAGGTACGACAGCAGGAGCAACAATAATAGAAATAAGTTAGTTACAGCCCGATACATGTTTTGCTTATACAAGTGATTTGACGCAGCGACTTTTTAAACCCCATCTTTCATTAATATATAGCCTTTTACAGTTCTTAGTCCGACGGAACTTTTGTGTAATGACTGATATGCGCCCCGTCATTAGCGCATTTTTGAGCGAGATTCCTCGTTCAACATCAGCGTTTCCATGAGCTAAAGTGAGGCCACATTTTACAACTTTTGCTAAGTGAGGTTACTTCTTCATTCGGCTCCTTCAGTTGAAATATTATTTTTCCCAGTAAGTATCAATTCTCCGGAGTTCAACTTTGCTGTTTTTCAAGTCATCAGAAATATCAGAATCAACTGAGTATAGTGGGTAACATTTATTCATATATTACCTTGTCGGTTTCAAGTAGCCGCAAGGAATGCCCCATCATTGTAAGTGTCCGCTGAAGTGCTTGTTGCAGAGATTTTGCCTTCGTTGCAACCCATGAAGCCACTGGAGGTACTTTACAACTGGATTCTTTAAAAGCAAAATTTTTGCCAGTTTCGTGTACGCTACTGTGAAGAAGTTGCATGTATTCGTACGTTATATGCAATCAAATGGTCCAAGACGCTCCAATTTTGTGTAAGTGGTGTCTTTTCTGTTTCAAAACCAATTTACATTTTTCGTTTGTCAACAGAATCTTTTCTTCATTTACATTTTATTGCCAGGAAAGCACGGCCTGTGACACTCTCCAGAACTTCTAGTTTCATAAATTGTCTTACATTGTAATAAAAGATCATTTAGTTCGTATAATTATAAAGTATGTATACCAAAGAAACTTAATTCATCCTGTCATAGCGTTGACAGAAAATTACTGAAGAATTCACAGTAGTTATCAGATACTGAATTATCGGAGAAGAAACCTTGAACACTGTATAATTCTCGTGTAACAATCTGATTGGCTTAGATTTGTTAGTTCAGATTGTATTCTGGTCTGCGTCTGTACTGAATATTACTAACTTCAGCATGTGATGCATTTTAAACTTTTTTAAAGTAGGAAAAGTAGGACATTTCTTAAAAATTAGGACAAACGTAGGAAATTCACCCAAAAGTAGGACAAGTGGAAGGACTGTATTTATATACATATTTTTTTCAAAGAAGCAAACTTTTAAAGACATTTAAATTTCAACAGTTTGGCTTGGTAATTTGGCAAAATAGTCTTGTGGCTTCACTTTCGCTTTCCCTAAAAAAGATAAAGAGTGACTTTGCCGTTCTGTCCACCCTTTTTTTTTTTTTACAGCCACGAGCCATAAAAAGTTGGCCATTAGGTAAGATTGATCGCAGTAAAATTTGCCATGAATATGAAATTCTTATTTCGAGCCCTGATAGTGCACTATTCCTATTTAAACTTGATTGAGGACAAAAATAAAAAGGTGTGAAGAATTTCCTTGCACCATGCAGAGAGCGCTTAAGAGACACCTTTTTTTTAAATAGCCAAAGGCTATTGCATCTTTTTTCTTTCCAATCTGTCAATAACTGACAGAAACTGATAATGGGCAATTTATTTTTGTTAACAAATTCCGAAAATATGACCTTCCCAGATTCATAGCAGGAAAGAAACAATTCTGAAATACTTTTATTTCTTTGCATCACTGAAAAAAATCCTTACTCATGGTTTAAACAGGACAAGCTGTTATTTATTTTCAAGTTCTATATTCCCTGTGCGTTCCATTACTTTCCAGGAACTGCAGCACTGCATCTTTTCCACAATTAGTCCATTGTTAATAAAAATTTGAAGTGTACAAACTGAAAATAGGTCTAAGAGTTTTAAAATTTCAAGGTTTGCAGCTAGCTTGCACCATGAAAAATAAAATTGCAAATACAATAGCCACTGAAAGCAACAATTGGTAAAGAAAAAATAACTTTTTTTTGCAAGAAATTTTTTCCAGTTGCCTATCTGAAGAACCCATAATTGTTCATTAATCCCTTTAAAACTTGACATACGTCCAGAAACGTTTTTTATTTGAAGTACCATGAGCAAATAGTTGGTGACACGATTCTATCTTGCATCCTCTTGGCTTGCAGACCAAGCCCCTGACAACTCAATTGTGCGCTGGTCACACTTGGGATTCCTTAGGAACCCTCACGAGAGTGCTTTTCGTCGTTGGACTTAGTTATTCTGTTTTATTGCGTAGGCACACGATGTGGCATGGAAGGGGTTACCTATACTTTAGAAAAGTAAAATAAAGTTAGTACTTTATTTCAGATGTTGATTAACCCATACACACTTGACAAACACCCGGCAACTGAGTCCAATTATCTGAGCCAAGCAATGCCATTCATGACAGTGTAGCTAGCTTGTTTCTGGGACCAATAGGCTTTTGATCCAAGAACCATTCTGCAGAGAGGTTCATCATTTACTACCAATGAACTATTCACTGTCATGTCAGCAAGTAAGTAACATTGTGAACACCAATTTTAAAAGAACAAATTTGGTACGGAAAAAGAAGTTTGGTTGTCGTAACATTAAAATTAAAACGAGGGTTGCTTGGTAGAACTTTTTAGCCACTTCGTTTTTGTTGCTAGAGCCTACACACACTTTTATAATATAGGCAGACTTAATTTTATGCATTTTTAAAGTTTGGTTTTGTTTGTGTACGGCAGCACCAGGTTTGATGCCATGACAGCTGCCAAAACCAATTTGACTGCTGAAAAGGAAGAGGGTTATCACCCAACTAACAATAGCATTGCAATATAGGCCTAATGTGAGGAAGATCGCACACTCACCCCAGGATGATACACACTCACCCTTGGGTGGTGCACCGTGCAGCTAACAAACATGATCAATAGGCTAATAAAACAGAGATAGGTGATACAAAGACGAATGCAGCTTTAAGACAGCGTAACATAGGCTAGTGATAGCAATCGTGGAGTTACAATAACAGGGGTGCTGCCGGGATACCAGCTTTTTTTCACATTTTTGTCACATTCCCACTTTTCATTTTTTTTCAAATTTTTCCCATGCTTGCTTTTTATTTTTTTCACAAACCTACTTTTCATTTTACTATCACTATTTCTTCGTTTTCACATATCATAAGACCAGTTTCACAATTCTTTAACCCTTTAAGGACGGCAGCGGCCTAATGCGCCCGCGCGCTCAAATCCGGCAGCGCCCATTTGCGGCCGTCATGACGTCACCACCTTCCACGCGTCGTAGTGCCTCGTGTATTGGTCGGAGAGTAGTGACGTCATGCTAGCTTGAAAGCCGCCATTTTCAGCTTTCTGTACATGTGCTCGTTTTTATTATACGACCATTTTTTCTATTTTTAATCGATTTTCAAAGTTCGGTAGATTTCAAAATTGCTGTTCGCATTTATTAGTGATTTCTGTGCACGGATTACGCCGGATTTTGCCATGTCAGAGTCGGATGATTCTGATTTTGATGGATTTGATGCCAATGACATTAGTGCTTCTAGAAATCGGGCCGATGCTGCCGCCAATATACTCAATGAAATTACCGATAGTGATATTGAATGCAGTGCAATTTCAAGTTCAGATTCTGAAAACGACGATTCAGATGATGAAGGTGGGCCAACTATTGATGCTCGTAATACCAAGTGGACAAATAACTTATCTAACGTCAAAACCCAAAAATTTGCAAAAATATCTGGGCCAACTCACGATTTAGATTCTTCAAAGGCCACATTTTTAGACTATTTCAACTTGATGTGCGACGACGAACTTATTGATGTAATTGTCAGCCAGTCAAATTTGTATTACACGCAGAATGCGGCTGAAAGCGCTCGTGCGCCAGCCGCTCCCGTGGCCCCAGTACCCGGCACAAGTACGGCAAGCAATCCCGATAGCGGCGAAAATACACCTCGGCGATCCAGGACAGCAGCTTGGGTTGACATTACTGCCTCCGAAATGAAGTGTTTTATTGGCATTCTTATAATTATGGGCATTCACAAACTTCCCCAAATCAAGCTGTATTGGAGTGATGACGAAATGCTTGCTGTGCCAGCCGTGAAACAAGCTATGACAAGAGATAGATTTTTGTCTATTTTGAAGTATTTGCACGTCAACGACTCAACTAAAGAACCCAAAAAAGACGATGCGAATTATGATCGCCTTTACAAGGTAAGGCCTATTTTGAATGCAGCCGACAGTAATTTTTTGAAAAATTACGAACCTCATGGCGAAATCAGTGTAGATGAAGCCATGAAGAAGACCAAGGTTAGGGTAGGATTTATACAATATATGCCTATGAAGCCAGCCAAACGAGGGTTGAAAATTTGGGTGACTGCTGCTCCTCAGAATGGTTACGTACATAAAATAAAAGTGTATACTGGAAAAGCCACTGACATGGAATCGGAACATGGACTTGGATACAGCGTTATCATGAAAATGACCTCCCCATTTCTCGGATGTAACCGCACTATTTACTGTGATAACTTTTTCGGTTCAACCCAACTTGCACTCGACCTTCTACAAAAAAACACTTACATCTGCGGTACAGTTAGACCCAATCGTGTAGGCTACCCACTGAAAGATGTGAAACTGAAAAAAAACGAAGTTACTTTCAAGCAATCTGGAAATTTAGTTGCTACTGCTTGGAGAGACAAGAAAGTGGTTCATGTACTTTCGACAAATGCAAATTCTACGATGCAAAATGTTGAGCGAAAAACTAAAGCTGGCGAGAAGGAAACGGTAAGCAAACCGAGTGCTGTCGTTTTGTACAACAAGTACATGGGGGGCGTTGACCTAGCTGATCAGTACCGTAAGTACTATCAGCTTGAACTGAAAACGGTCAAGTGGTGGAGATATGTCTTCCTGTACGTTTTAGACACCATGCTAGTGAACGCATTTATTCTTTACAAGTTGGATTGCCTCAAAAGAAAGAAAAAGTTTGCTACCCAACTCCAATTTCGAGTGGGGTTGAGCAAATTGCTTATCGGCGAAGGGTGCCGTAAAGTTTCAATTCTTTCTCATCATAAACGATCGGCTTCATGTGTTTTGAGCCCAGAAAGAGCCCCTAGTCACAAACTTGTGAAGTTAGAAGGCCGAAAACGCACTTGTGTCAATTGCAGCAAAACTGGAAAAAAAAGAGCAGATGGCAAACGACCATCTGAGAGCAACCACGGTTGTGCTACGTGCAATGTAAACTTGTGCCGTAGTGGTTGCTTTGAGCAATTCCACGCATCAATCTTGTGACTACAACGAGCTGATGATGTTGACGGCTCATTGGAGGTAGGAATGTTATTGTTACTTACCTTATTGGTTTTTTTAATAAAACATTGTTTTATTACAGCCATATTTCGTTAGCCTGACTAGGCCTATGCACCTGCTGTACAGTGCAGTGCGCCAAAGCGTTAGGCCTACAGCTAGCTGCTTTTTGGTTTGTTTACATCGCGTTACGTTTTATTTTTTTTCGCAGGTTCCTGTAAGTGTTTAAAAAAAAAAAAAAAGAATGCTTTTGGAGTATATGCAGCCTACTTTAGCATTTGAAAATTAACCTGTACTGAACAAACAAAAAAAATTCCTGCATAGAAACTTTTGTAAATTTGGTTTTTTTTTCAAGTTTTTTTTTTATTTTAAAGTTTACGAAATTTTTACAGTTTACTGAGCAATGATTCCTGAAAACAATTTATGCAGCATTGATGATAGTGCATTTTTGAGCATTTTGGTGTTTGATCTGTAGTGATAACTCGAACAGAAGCTAGGTTACCAAATTTTTAGTGAAACACTGTTTTTCACCATACTTTTTTTACGTGTTTACATTGCGTTACATTTTATTTTTTTACCACGTTACTATAAGTCGATTTTTTATTTTCAAGGTGCCAAAGTGGGCTGCATATATAACAAAAGCTTTCGTTTTTTTTTAAACCTATAGTTAACAAACAAAAAAAAATTCCTGCATATAAACTTTTGAATTTTTTTTTTGAATTTTTTTTTTTTTTGAATTTCAAAGTTTACGAATTTTTTACAGTTTACTGGGCAGTGATTCCTGCAACCAACTTAGACAGCATTGTAGGCAGTGAAATTCTGAAAATTTTGCTGTTTGATTTGTCGTGATATCTCAAATAGAAGCAGAGTTATCAAATTTTTAATGAAACACTGTTTTTCACTAAAAATTTTTAAGATTTTGCCCGTCCTGGGCAATAGCAGAGTAAGGGCGAGTGCAGTCCTTAAAGGGTTAATTCAAAATATTCTCTTCCAGTAACCAAAAAAAAAAAAGAGCGTAAGCGAATTCAAAACGACTCTGCCCATAAACCAACCAATTTTTTTTTTTTTCGTGTCCTAACCACAGACATGCCTACGTAATTCCGGGCCCAAAATTAGGGCAGATAATTTGATTGTTTTTACTTCGTTTGTGTGTTTTGCCTTTTTTTCACACCAGCCCTTGTATTTTTCACATATTTTTGGCCACTGGCAAATTTTCACATTTTTTCACACCGGCAGCATCCCTGCAATAAATCACAAAGTGAAGCTGAGCCAAGTTATTGAGTCTATTGAAAACATAACCTTTTTTCTTAGGCGCAAGGTGCACCACCATGGGATTAGCGCGAATCGCCCCGAGTTGTGAACATGATCTGGTGCACCTTGCAGCTAACAAGCAGGAGGTATAGGCTAGTAAGGCAAGGAGATGGTTGAGGTAATGTAGGCTAGTGTTTGTAGTCATGGAGAGTTGCAGTTTGTAAGCAGCAAGGTGAACCAATTTAGGATGAGCATTTCGATCTGGTGCACCTTGCAGCTAAAAAGCAGGAGATATACGCTAGTACGGCAAGGAGATAGTTGAGAGAAAGACGAGTGCATCTTTAACCCAGTGCAACATACTATAGGCAAGTGATTGTAGTCAAGAAGTGAAGCCGAGCCAAGTGTTAAGTCTATTGATGAAATGAGTTACACAGAAGACGATGCAGGTGCAACCTCACAGTAAAAAGGGAGAAATGTTTGAGTCCTGAGGACAAAGTAAGGTCAGTCTGGCTACAGCATCCAAACTTTATTTTTTAGGCATAATATGCTGTGCTAGGAAGCAATGATCGGCTCAGCAACACATTTGACAACCACATTTAAAAAAAAAGTTATTCAGCTTCAACTCGGTCCGGAAAAAAGTACAGTACTACCCAGCACAGACTTTACTACCAAGTTCAGATAACATTCCGCATCCTTACTTTTGTTGGTCGATCTTCTCTTCGTGGTGATGGCCGAGTCTTCTTATCCGAGTCAGTAACTTTAGGAGTTGGCTTAGTCGGAGATTTGCGTGGCGATTTGCTTGGAGAACGATGCTTGGGGGATCCTATTGGTTTACTCTTGTTACCCTCTGAATGGTTCCCAAGTCGTGAACGGTAGCGGGCACGTTGGGCATCTGTCATAATTTCCCATTGCTTACGAAGGAAATTTTCAATAGACTCATCAGGCTGATCAGGATGTTCTTTTTTCACCTGTGGATACACATTACGAGCAAATTAGACAAGAAAAATCACATTCCTTCCAGCACCATTTTTCACGATCCACCACATCCAAGTACGGCCCAAAGGTCTATTTCCTTATCGTTAGTCAATTCCTAGGTAAAAATCCGTTTTAAAATATGGCGTCTAGGAGATTTTCTGTTGAATAATTGTTAACTTTAGTTACTGCGTCCCGCACTATATGATGCATTGCGCGCATACAATAATCATGACGTTTCATCTCTATGTGTGCGTGCACTAATTTTCTAATAATTACCATGAGATCAAAAATCTAAAAGACTAACGCGGTAAAAATTAAAATTAATTACTACAACAGATCGCCGAAGCAAAATTATAAGACACTAGCCTAGAAAATTATGATGTTAAAATACGAGAATCATTCCGGTTACTGACGACAATCTTTAACTTGATGCTGTTTCTTGTACTATTACCAAAGCCAACCGAGACAGCAGCTACGTTCCTCGCTGCGCAGATGGCGATCTGCGCATGGCTGTTATAAGCAGGCGGAATATTATAAAGCAGGCCGGGTGTCCCTTTAAACAGGACACACAGCCAGAATGGTAGACCTCAACAAGTTGTAACACCATGGCTAATTAATGTAATTTCACAATTTTATAGTCAGACCTAGATATAGGTATTTTTTTTTCTAACTACAAAAAGTTGCAATTTTGAATGGTTACCATGTGGAAATTAGGCATGTTTACGGGTTCATTACGGTTAAAATTTTCTCCGAGCCGAGTATGCGACTTCAAAAAACTTCCTTGTCATTCGCAACTTGTACTTGAACTCAGCTCGTTACTCACATCCATACTCTAAAAAGCCAAATTTAATAGGGTCAGCTGGTCAAAAATGGTTTCTACTTAAGTAGGAAATATACACTACCTGTAACTTTGCATTCCTTTACTCAAGTATTATCTTCCCTGGAGGATTTAAACTGTTTAGATACATCAACCTTCACAACCCGTCCGCGCATATGCGAGCACAGACCCTCCTAAACTGGCGTAGAGGCGATGGCAAACCATCGGGTAGCTGTGAGCACTTGGGCATCAGGTTCGATATGCGTCATGGATCCAGCTGAACATCTCCGGCTTCGTACAGACCCAGGTTTGATCCCGGTGTTGGGAAGTGTATATGTACGGGTTTTTCTTGGTCGTTTCCCGCCCATTGGACGTGGGTTTCCTCCCTCATGCGGCAAAAAACAACTGTCATAATGGTGGTACTTCTTCCATTTAACAACTGCCGCTTGGGTCTTTGGGTGGGTGGATGACCCGTGCATCGTCTTATTTCTATATCTTCTTTTCCTCTCAATATATCATGGTGGTGACTCAAGATGGGAGGTAGGGTGGGCACAGTTGGGGTATATTTTCTACTTAGGCTATAGAAACCAATTTTGACCGGCTGGCCACGGTAAATTTGGCTTTCTATTAGACGTTTCGGAAATATACACTTCCTGTAAATTTGCATTTAGAGTAGACCTCATCACTGAGACAGTGGGCACCACATGACGGGACCCTAGGGTTGCGAGCTGTGTCCCAATGGAGAATAAGACTCGGCAGAATACAATGCGCAGAGGCTTTCTGCTATATAGTGGGGAAGTGTGTTCCAATGAGGTTGACGCCGAGTGGTTCAAGGAACGTACAGTTAAAAGAAGGCGAGTCAAAAAGAAGATAGCTGTGAAGATGGTTTAGACTTCTATTTTTTATCGTTGAAAAAGTATGTATAAGATGAAAGATTTATGTTCATGAGCATGTGAACGAAAGGTTCTGTTGAGGCGTGAGTCTTTAAGTTGCATCAAGGAGGGAAGACTCCACCAAAGGTTGATGGAGAGCAGCAGAGAGGTGCGTACTGTTTACACAATGAAAAGTTTTTTTTGTGCCAAAAAAGAATGGAAGGAGAGGTCTTCATCTGTAAGTCTGTGAGGCATTAAGAGCGTGACTAGATGGAGAACGTAGTGGCCTCCGGTGATGAAGAGAGAAGGGGGGGGGGGGGAGTCCTTCGGGGAAATTTTAACAGTGGAGATTCTCGCAGGCGGAAAGAAAACACAGGACGTGGATTATTCCAAACGGCTAAGATTTCTTTTCGGGATGGCATCAAAGGCGACCCAGGTGTAACGGCGGACGCTACGACGGCTCAGGTGCTTGTAACGCCCCCGGTTTTCTGGTTTGACACGGAGATTCAGCTTAAGGTGTTGCGGTGATTATATCGACTTTTACGGCATTAAGCACAGCATGGGCTACAGTCCCAGCATGGGGAATGGAGCATCGGGTCCTAACCTTAATACTGCTGGTATTTCACTGCCACCAGCGATGGAATTTAACTGTTTATCAAGAGCTAAACCTAAAGGTGGGCTACATATTTATTTTACACTTAAACAATTAATCAAATAGCAAACGAACTAAAGTTTGAACTCCTGGTTTTATTTTAACAACAGGGACTGAAAAGAACACTTTACATTTAGTTTGCACGGAAGCTTTTGAAATAAACTATTTAAAAGCACAAAGTTTGAATTTACATTTCGTAATTCACACGATTCTACAAAACGACACTTGTGTTTTGAATATACATTCCATTTAAAATTTCAAGTAGAAAAAGCAATACTGAACGCTCGCTTGAGTCGTCCGCAAGATTGAACAGCCTCGGCTGGTTACAATCTATCAAACAGTATGTTTCAAACACGCATGAAAGATCAACCGTTTCACAGTTTTGTTTCTAAGTGATAAAACAGAGCCTGAAACCTCCCAGAGTTGCTGTTTCCAAGTCAACTCCTCAAATTATAAAAGCCGCGGCTACTTATAAAGCCCGTCTGGAGTGAATAACCAATGAATCCCACACAAAGATCAAACCGTCAGTTATTTGAATTAATGTTTAAGACAAATAAGGAAAAATTTGGTTTTTAGAAAGAGGACCACTCTGACGTTATGGGGTGAAAGTACCTAAGATGCCGCTACAGGCGTCACCACCATAATATTCTCTAGCTAGAGAGTTTAAGTTTTAAACTATAAATTTAGACTTGGGGGGTCCTAAATTAAATTTTCAAAAGCTAACTACAAACATACGAACCACTGCCATTTTGCCCGGCATGGCCTCCTACGGACGTGACGTCTCCACTCCCGACTGGCGTGACCCTTCTAGCTTGAGAGATCTGTGAGCTGTGCTAATGATCGAGTTCTGGGG